>OZ005649.1:94779172-94971672 GCA_963930645.1 Salticus scenicus
GTTCTTTTTTATTACGTATTCGTTATTTTTTATTAGTTGTAATTAAGTTGAATATAAAAATCATTAGATTTCTTCTACGTTAGAATTAAAAAAAAACAGAAAAAAAAAAAAAAAACAGAAAAAGAATTTTTTTTAGTTAACTGTACTCCTAGTTCATAATAAGGGTACCTGGATGAATAATTCTAATTGAAATATTTTTATGTATTTAAATTCTTAATTAGTGGCTCTGTTTCTTTTTTTTTAGAATTTTAAATAAACTTGGAATATTCTCTCTTTTCAGTTGAGGAAATTGTCTGCGCTAATTAAAATACAAATGTATTAATTTAAAACGAAAAATTAACTTTTAATTACTTTAGGATTATGAATATTTTTATTCATTACAGTGATATAAAATGCAGAAATTACTTTGGAAATATCTTTTATATATGAATCACTAATATATATATATAATATTTTTTCTCTATGTATTCGTTTTAAAATTCTGACAAAATGCACAGAAACAAAATGCTGAAAAGAAGAATTTCTGATACGTTTTCGATAAATACGATTAAAGTAGTTTCGATAAATATGAAAAAGAAAAAAAAAACTCTATTTTATATCTAGATGTTTTTTAAAAACAATCAAAATCATTTTTTAGGCATTTACCATTTTGCGAGCAATTATCTACAAATAGCAGACGAAATAAATAAATAAACAAATAAATAAATAAACTGAATAATTCCGTCTTTAGTAATTATTATTTAGTCTTTAACGACATATAAAAATAATAATAATAATAATAATAAATTACCCGCAATTTTTTAAGCCATTGAGTGCGACCATAATTAAGCACAATTCTGAAAAATGTTATCTATATCTATCTATATATATATATATATATATATCTTTTATCCAGATACAATTAGCAGCAATTTATATGAGCTATAAATTTCTGCTAATTACACTGTAAAAAAAAAAAAAAAAAAAAAAAAAAAAAAAAAAAAAAATGGTAACGGTACTTTTTTACATCGGGTATGTTCCTGGATTTTATAAATTTGGAGCAGGTTTCTGAGAATAACAAATTTTCGCCCACGACACGTTCCTGATTTCAAGGATGTAGTATTATTTTGAATGAGTGTATATTTGATAGTTGCTGATATATTCAACGGACATTACTTGTATATACATAGAAGGAAAAAATAATAATTCTGTAACCCAGGTTTTTAATATTTCTGTTGAATCGTATAGACGCTACCGAAGACAGCGGGGACACGAAATAATTGGCTACAAGAATTTAAAAAAAAAATGCATTATCACCGAGTTCTGAACTATTCTGAAAGTTTCAAATGTCTAGCTAGTCGGGATGTTATATGATTGTTGAATCATATAAACGCTACCGAAGGTAGTGGAGAACCGAAGCAATAGACTAAAAGTATTTAAAAAATGCATTGTCAATATGTTCTGAGCTATACTGAAAGTTTCAAATGTTCTTTGTCGGAAAGTTACATGATTGTTGAATAATTTATATGCTACCGTAGGCAGCGGGGATCCGAACAATTGGCTAAAAGTATTTAAAAAATGCATTGTCGTCGTGTTCTGACTTATTCTAAATGTTTCAAATGTCTAACTAGACGGGAAGTTATATGAATGTTAAGTCACATAAACGCTACCGAAGGCAGCGGGGACCCGAAACAATAGGCCAAAAGTATCAAATAAATGCATTGTCATCGTTTTCTGAGCTTTTATAAAAGTTTCAAATTTCTAGCTAGTAGGGAAGTTATGTGATTGTTGAATCATATAAACGATACTGAGCAGCGTGGACCCGAAACAAACAAACAAGAATCGAAGTTAATAAAAACATGGTAATTTTAGGCACATTAGCTGTCCAAAATTTCTCAGGAATGTGCCGGGAACTTTTTTACAGTGTAGATTTTGACGTAAACCACGCAATAGATAACGCTGTTATATTAAGATATTTTAATTTCTTGAAAGACTATATCCCGGCTTTTATCTTCTATAAGTGCATATAACATGGTTCATGGTAATGAAAGTGTTTGAAACGAAATTTCGCCATATTAACTTAAAGTTTATCTTTTAAAAAATATACATTTTATAAAAACCACACACAATTCAATGAAATCAGTAAATATGTATGGTAGTTAAAAAACGAAAATATTTCAAAAGAATGAAATTCACAAGAAATTATTCAAAATATTTTCAGATGAACGAGATAGAAAAAAAAGAAAAATAAATAAAATGAGGGGCGGTTTTTGTTACTTAAAAAAAAAAAACAAAAAAAAAACGATATTTTAACTGATTTCTTAACCAGAACAATTTTCCTGTAGTAACTAAGCAATACATGCTACCGTAAAATCCCGAAAGTAACCCCCTCCCTTTTCTCGCTGAAAGTGAAACGTCTCCGTTATCCTCATAGTAACCCCCCCCCCTCCTTTTTTTCTCTCCATCCAACAAAGCTACATCCAATCTTAAAGGCGCACTTACGGTATGTCGGCATTGCAAGTTAAGTTTGGCATTGAATTAAGTTTTAATGTTTATATATTATTTCTAATTTAACTAATTTTTCATAAAGTGTCGGATGCATGTTATCAATGGAATCATTACACAGTTTTTTTTACCTTTAATGCAAGAAGTTACCTTTAATCTTTCCTTTTAAGTAAGTACCGTAAAATCCCGAAAGTACCCCCTCATCGAATATAACCTCCCCTCCCTTTTCTTAATTTTTTTAAAGAATCTTGATTATAACCCCCCCCCTCCACCTAAAATTTATCCGTTTTGCTTTTCAAAAAGGGGGGGGGGTACTTTCGGGATTTTACGGTAAATGACATCTATAAGGAGTTTTGTGTAGGAAATCTGAATAAAATAGTTAAAGTTGTTTTTCAGATACCGAGTTTCGTTCCCACTCTTCATAAGGTTAATATGATGAACTTGAAGAAAATTCGTACAGCCGTTTTTAAGGAACTCATTTGCGAAACCTAAAACTGACCTATTTTTACAGGACGCCTGTCAATTTTCCTGAACTAGCCAACTAGTATATACGGAATGACATTTTAAACGGCGCTTATATGGCATCTTTGGAGAAAATCGTTAAGGCCATTTTTGATATGCTGACATACAGTTTCATTGCCGATTTTCTAATTTTCATCAAAAGTTGGAACATTCACCTTTACACTATACCTCTCTTAACTCTGAAGTTTCATCGTTCTCACTTTATTAGTTTCGGCGATATGATAGACAGAAGATTCCCCACACACATGCACACTTACGCTCCGACCAACTGCCAACGAAAACAGTTTTTTGCACACTGGAGAACTTAAAACATGTAAATCAGGTAAATCGAAAATTTACACCAAATGCAATTATTTTATTACATTAGTCAACAATAGCTATGGTTGTCGGATAGTGGAAGTAAAAATGTGTGTATAATTAAAAAAAAAAGTCCAAAATTGTTGTCACTGTAAGCGTAACTGTGAGACATAAACCATGTCGTTTTATTAAAAGCAAAAACTGTTTTATTTAAGAGACAAAAATCTAAGTTAAAATACATTTAAAAAACAAAAGAGCTAGCTCCTTGAGAGCTGGCACACTGCCAAGCATCTCCACACTATCAATGAAGCATGCGCACTGGCTCCTCAATATTCGGTACTCCTTTGAATTCCTTGAGTGTTCATGTAATGTTTGCATATTGTGTTGTAATTACTGATGAGGAACCCAGGCGGGTTTCGAAACGTCTAGATTTTAATTGTTTTTATATGTATTTTTTGTTTTTTAAATGTATTTTAACTTAGATTTTTGTCTCTTAAATAAAACAGTTTTTGCTTTTAATATATATAATTGAGACGGTTTGATGTTTGTGTACGTTAAACATGTCGTCTTAATTTTATTCGCGAACCCGTATTTTAAAATACCGCAATCAAAACGCAAAAGACATTTCCTAGAATGGAACGTTTGCTAAGGGACATGTAAAGGATTTTTTTTTTTTTTTTTTTTTTTTTCCATTTTGTATATTAAATATGATATTTCGAAAATAAAAATGTATTGAAAAATAAAATTTATGAAGGGAAACAAAATTCCCAGATTCTTTTTTACGTAGTGAAATGTTTGATGATAACTGTATTTGAGAAACAATGTAATTTAAATTACTTATTATCAAAAGATTAAATATGAACAATTATTCTTTGCGTATATTTTATCTCATACTTAGAAAAATATGCACAAGAGTTTGGTATTTGTATTTAAAAGGGGGTCAGAAATTTAATCAAGATTTAAAAAATACAATTTCATTATCAGAAAAAAAAAAAAAAAAAATTAAGTTATATGGGTGTTACTTACAGAATTTATAATTTAAAATAGTTGCTTCATATTGTAATGAGGAAAATAAATTTTATTTCAAATATTCAGTGAATGTGCAGCTTACACACATAACATATACAGTCGGTAACAAAAGTAACCAAACAGTAGCAAAAATTCCTATTAAAAAAAAAAAAAAAGAGTTAATACTGTTTTGTTAAACTAATCCTTGTTGAATCATGTTCTTAGTCAGTCTAAGAACATTATTCGAAAAAGATTTATTTAACAAAACCTTATTAACTCTACTTTTTTTATATAGGTATTTTTGCTAGTGTTCGGATACTTTTGACCGACTCTATATAGGATACATGACACTTTGGTCAAGCTGTTTTGGTCCCGATGAAATTTTGTTCCTGCTGTTTTAGTCCCTCCATTTTGGTTCCAACATCAGGAATAATTAAATTATTACAGAAAAAAAACGAAAATATTTTATCATATTTCGAATTCTTGTCATTTGACTTTAAAACATGGTGGTAGAAAAAGTCAAAATTATTATTATTATTATTATTATTTTGCAACAGAAATATGTAGTAACAAACTGAAAGGACGTTTAAAATTTTGAGATTTAGATTTTTTTCATTGTACGATAGTGCAAAAGGACAGTAAATACATGAGGAATGAATGAATGAATGAATTATAAGTGGGTGGTTTACAAGAAACCAAGCACTGCGACCAGAGGTCTATTGTACTAACCCACAAAACCTAATCTTTAAAAAGACCTGTGGCAGAAAGAAAACCCAGCAGACACCTAACCGGAATATCCTGAAGCTCCCAAGGCTCAATTATATGCCGCCCCAAGTGCTCAAACCTATAGGCAGAGAAGACTTCACATTCACATAAAATATGTGTTGCAGTTTCCTCCTTGTACTTGCAACCCCTACAAAATGGATCACTAGCAATACCCATGACATAAAGATGTCTTTTTAAGCGACAGTGTCCCGTAAGGAGACCAATCACCTTGCTGATGCCATTTTTATTGAGCTTCATGAGCTCCTTAGCCCTTACACTAGGATTACCACAGTTAAGCTCTTTAGCTTGCCTGCTCCCCTCAGTCTTGAGCCAAGTAGAGTACTGCAAGTTTCTCATGATGGAGAAAATAGTACCCCTCAACAAACTACCAGAAATACTCAGGACAGGTTCAGGACCAATAAAAGGTGTATCAGAACCCTTCCTAGCCAGCTCATCAGCTAACTCATTTCCCAGGATACCAGCATGACCTGGTACCCAATACAGGAAGATTTTATTGTTAGCAGCAAGAGCACAAAGAGTGAAATAACACTCCCAAACAAGAGAAGAAGTCATTACTGACTTCTGTAAAGCCAACAGGGCAGCGTGACTATCAGAATAAATGTCAATATATCGATTCTTATAGCCCCTATTCATGCAAGTCCTACAACACATAAGGATCGCAAAGACTTCAGCCTGAAAGACAGTAGCATACCTCCCCAAAGGATAGGAAAGTGAAGTACCATCCTCAGGACAGCAAACACCAGCACCAGTGCCATTATCCATCTTGGAGCCATCAGTGTACCACTTAATGTGATTCGTATTACCCCAAGGTGGAGTATTCATCCAAATGTCCCTAGAGGGCAAGTGGATAATATACGGCTTAGAAAAAGCATACCTAGGGAGAACCTTATCACACTGCATAATAAAATGCGGGTGATCTGAAATCTCCTTACTAAGATGCTTCCAGTTCAGATAATTGGAATAATTATTCCAATGCCCAAAACTTCTTAACCTCTTTACACATAAGATAGCCTCAGCCTCAATGCGCATATGCAGAGGGATAAAGCCCAAGAGTAACTCTAAAGCTCCAGTTGGTGTTGTCCTTAAACATCCAGTCATCGCGACACACACCATCCTTTGAATCTTATTAAGATTCTTCTTAGCAGTGTCAAGCCTAGTCCTAGACCACCAGGCAATAGAACCATAAGTGATCATTGGACAAATGATCATGGAGTAAATCCAGCGGATAACCATAGGACTAAGACCCCATGACCTACCAATAGCATTCCTACAGGCCCAAAAAGCCCTTTTAGCCCTAGAAATGCAATAATCAAGATGACTCCTCCTGTTGAGTTTCTCATCCAGATAGACACCAAGATACTTAACCTCACTTGAACAAGTGAGGTTATGACCAAAAAACTTGATATTTTTTAAGATAATAATCCTCTTTCTATTAAAGGCAATCATATGTGTCTTCGCAGGGTTCACGGAAAGACCCCTGGAAGAACACCAAGACTCAACTTTCTTAAGGGCATTCTGCATGATACAACAAACAGTATCCGGAAACTTCCCCTTGGTTACAATGACAATATCATCAGCATAACCAATGCAATCCACCCCCGAGTGACCAATCTCATTCAGAAGTGAATCAACCACGAGACACCACAGCAGTGGAGAAAGAACACCACCCTGTGGACATCCAGTATTGGCTTTGATCATTAGAGAATCACCAAGCAGTGTTGCAGAGGCAAACCTGTTGGTGAGAAGACTCTTGATCCAATTCACAGTGGTACTATTGATATTCCTATTAGAAAGCGCATCAATGATGGTGTCAACAGGAACCTTGTCAAAGGCACCCTCGATATCAAGAAAGACAGCAAGAGCCACCTCCTTAGAGACCAGACACTTCTCAACAATATGAGTTAAGTGATACAACGTAGTGTCAGTTGACCTGCCAGACTGATAGGCAAACTGAAAATTGGATAGTGGCCGAACACATAAGACCTCTTCCCTGATATGCCTATCAACAAGCTTCTCAAGAGTCTTTAAGAGAAAAGAAGTGAGACAAATAGGTCTAAAAGACTTTGCCTCAAAATAATTATCTTTACCAGGCTTAGGGATAAAGATAACACTGGAATTTCTCCAAGCCATTGGTGTATAACCAAGTGCCAAACAGGATCTAAAATTCCTGCAAAGGATGGGTGTCAAAACCTCAGCGCCTTCTTTCAGAAGTGCTGGAAAGATACCATCAATTCCAGGAGTCTTAAAATACTTGAAGGAGTTAATAGCCCAAATAATTTTTTCATATGTTACAACCTTCCTGGCAGCATTCCATTTCTCTCTACCACAAGTGCGAGTGTTGAGAGGAGTAGAAAAACTTGTCTCATGGCAAGTACTGGAGTTCGGAAAATGGACCCTGAACATTTCCGCTAGGGTCTCCTCTCCAGACTCAGAGTAATCACCACTAGGCAACTTAACAGCATTAAGATTGCACATCCTGTCCTTAGACATCACCCTAACCAGCCTAGCTGTGGCTGAAATATCACTGATGCCAGAACAATAGCTGTTCCAGTATGCCCTTTTGGCATTCCTGGCAGCTTTATTATAAGAGGTAACTGCAGCCTTATAGGTTTGCCACTCACCATTCTTCTTAGCTCTATTAAAGAGCTTTCTACAATTGCTATGCATACAACTAAGCTCTTTAGACCACCAAGGAACAATCTTTGGTAAGCTAGTGTGCATAACCTTACAATTTTGGTGGTAGGATTCTAAAAGGATCTGTTGCAACTGGTCAACAGCCAATTCGAGATCCAGCACCGAAGACAACTTACCCAAGTGGCCAAAAGCAGCTTTCTTTAGGTCTTCACAGTAGGAACCACACTTGGTATGGCGTGGATTCCTACCCTTGGTCTCAAGTGTTATTGGACCTGTAACAGTAAAACAAATTAGCCTGTGATCAGAAAGAGTTTCTTCATCAGAGACTCTCCAATCCCTGACGTTGTCATAGCATATACTATTACAGAACGTAATATCAATGACCTCACTCCTGTTAGAAGTAACAAAAGTAGGTTCATTGCCAGAATTTAGAGTATACAGATTATAATGCAAAATATACTCTAAAAGGTCCTCACCCTGCTTGTTGCAATCACTACTATCCCACAATATGTGGTGAGCATTCGCATCACAGCCAATGATGAGCTTGAATTTAAGATTCTGAGAATTCTCAATAAGATTAATAATCTCTTTTGAGAGAGTATCCTTATCCTCATATGGAAGATAAGAGGACACAAAAGTAAAACTTTCTTTGTTACCCTGATGCTGGTATTTCACTCTAACAGCAACATTGTCACCATTAAGATGATTTACCAGGAGCAGAGCATGTAGCTTAGAGCTAACATAAATGCATGCTCTGGGCCTACAACAGGTTCTATCAAAGAAGATCCTCTTGCTGTCTATACCTAGACCAAGGATCTTACCATCTTTAGCCCATGGCTCCTGGATAAGTGCTATGTCCACAGCACCACTAGTCAGCTTTTGGCCAAAAAGGGCAGAAGCCGATTGGCTATGGTGCAGATTGATTTGCACTATCTTAATGCTACAATCCATCAATCAGGGAGGTAAAAGGCACAACTAAGTGCCAGTTAAATCTCCCTCAGATGAAGGAGTAGCACTAGATTCCTTTGAGGAGTTACCTAGCAACGCCTCAACCTCAGTCAAAGACATAGGTGATGAGGGAGTAAGAGTGCCTTCAGAGTTAGATTCAATATCTAGCTCACTTAAAGTAAGCGAATCAATATTAGTTTGAATAACTGTTTCACTTACCTTGGAAGAGGAAGCAGTAGTGACACTATACTCTTCATCCTCCTTATCTCTACCTACATCTTGCGCAGCAGCAAGGGTATGTACATTTGGATCCTTCAAAATTTTGAAGGCTCCTCTGTCCAAACCAGTATAGGCTTTGTAGTCAGCAGCCCTGATTTCCCTAGCAGACTCGATACTAACCTCACAGATCCATCTGATGGACTGTGGTTCTACAAGCCTGTGCAGAACACGCCAGTCTTCAGACTTCAACTTTGGGTTGTACCTAGAGATCCGCTTCAGAAGATCGTTGGGCTCCTTATTGACTACATCCTTTGTTTTGAAGGCTACCTTCACAGGCTTCGGAAGTTCGCTCGCAAGAATGACTCGCAGGGACTCTTCCTTCAGGACATTCTTGTTTTGGTCGAATTCCTTCTTCAGCCACTCCACTGTCCAGGCGTCATCACACTGAATGATGAGAGCACCATCGACAAGTGTAGGGCTGCTTAATTTTGGAAGTTGTTCACTCACAGGAAGTAAATCACCCTTTCTCAAAATGTCCTCTTGGATAGCAAAGGCCTCCGAAGAATTTAGCCTGTGGGAAGGAAAAGATTCTTTCACCACTGCCATCCTGGTTGACCTTGCTACCTCCTGTGCAAATGACTGAAGCTTAGGCTTCTTCGTCATCTCACAGATCTTGGGAGAAGGAGTTGACACTTGTGGCCGAAGCCTCTTGCGTCCACCATCCTTATCTTGGTCACCAGCCGTATTTGGCGGTAAACCCTTCTGCAACCTCTTCCTTCTGTTGCGCTTTTGTGATTTTGTGAGTACTTTCTGCTCACCAGCGGATCCACCAGGGTGCTGCTGGCCAGAGCCTGCTGCACCCATAGTAGATCCAGAAGGTTTACAGGTTTCCTCCTGAATATGACTAGTTCCCAAAGGAACATCGTCCTTGTTTGACTGCATAGACAGTCCTTTAGAAAGAGATAAATCCATACAGGACCGCAGAACTGGGAGGAAAGAGAGGTCCACACCTGCATAGCCTCCCAATACAGGTGTAAGGCTAACTACAAAGAGGTTTCACCTGGCTCCTCGAGGGGACCGTTCACGACACCATAACCCCTGGTGCCATTCATCCATCAGCACGGTACCTAACACCTTGGATTGGGGTGCCTGTATGCATTTAGCTGGGTATAGCGGAATGGCCTTCTCGCCATTGGTGACCTACCAGGAGCAAAAAGCTCCCGACGTACATCGCCCATTCCACCCAGGCACACCCCCTCGCCACTTTGAAACAGCACACAGGACGTGAGGGGGAAATACATGAGGAAACTTCGGGCAAAAAGAACTTAGACGATTTTTTACAATTGGAGGGATAAATATCTACAGCATTTGTTGAAAATGGTGTAAATATAGGACACACGGAACAGAAAAAATATTTAAGATCGAATTTTGAATGAGAAATTATATTAGTTATCAGCGAAGATCTAAGCATTGTTATTTTATCAAAGTACCGAAAATTTCAGTTTCAATGTAATACAAGGTTTTTAATATAAAACACTGTATAGCGGCTCTTAAATATCACATTCAAATTTAGAGTGTTCGAATACAAAATTAGGAAATCAATGCTTTATCCAAGCATCCTCTAAATGTTAGAGTTTAATAATAAAAGAATGTACGAGAATCCTAAATAATGATCTCGGGATTTCATTTGCACAGATCTGATAAACTTGAGTTATTTCATTCTCTGTCAGTCCGGAACAAACACAGAAAATAGTTATATATCACACAGAATCGGAAAGCAGTTTTCTTCCATTACAATCTCTTTCAATACTGTTTAAGGAAATTTTGATTAAAAGCCCCCCTCCCCTCTTTTTTTTTATTTATGCTCTGAAACGAAAACAGTGAAATTCATTTTGGTTGTCTGTAGGAAAAACAGATGTGGAACGAATACTAGGGTGCTGCAGGGATTTCAATGTAGGCGTTGTTTTTAGTCATAGAGACATATGAGACAAGTATATTTATTTAAACAACAACAACAACAACAAAATAAGTTTAAACTAAAAAGATAAATATATATATATATGCGTCAACATTTTCCAAACTTTGATGCTTGGAATGCGCACATTTGATCAAGTATTTGTCTACTTAATTTTTTTTTTCATTATTAAAATAAAAGCATTGTAATTGAAAGAAAACTAATTTATATACATGGTTAACATAATTAAATATCACGGACAAACAAACATGCATTTTATTAATCTATAATAATAAAAGGAAAGGTTTGTCTGTCTGTCTGTTCATCTATACATTCAGCCCCTATTGAACGCAGAATTACAAGATCTGACATACGGATTCCCTGGAGCCTCTCCGAGGTCCTCCTGAAAACAGAATTTAAAATTTTTAATTAGTTGTGGAGATACTAATTAAAATGTCCACTCATGTCTATTCTAAAAGCCATCTCAATGATTGAGAATTCACCGCCATTGCATAAAAAAAGATATTTTAACGGAGTTAAAAGCAGAAAAAGTGGAAAAAGCGGCTTATCGGTACAACAATTATTAAGAAGGGCTTGAGGGGAAGGGGGGGGGGCAAAGGAAAAAAGTTACAGCGTTTGAAATTGGTATTATTAGGTTTTAAGGAAATATAAATCGATTGCGGATATTTTCAAGTGTAAAATTATTAGAAAGCACGGAAAGAGGGGGGGTGGGGGCAAAAATTTAGAAAAGGAACGGTTGTTTCGGAGAAAACAACGGAAAACCCTGAACGCCTTTATTCTTTTATATTTTGCAGAGTTTCGAATTCTGATACTCCTTTCACATTTCATACTATGTATTTTTAACAGTATTTAGCCCGTACTTACGCAAGTTTCGGAGAAAACCACGAAGAAGTCGGACATAAATCGTTTTATAATAGTGTTTATATCATTTTTGTATTTCAGCTTCTAATTAGCATAATTTCAAAAGCAATATGTCATTTTGAAACTTATTTGAATTAAATTTCAAGAGTAGACGCCACAAATTTCTGTCATCTTCCATTAACCTACTACCGTAAGTAATGGAATTCGAGATTTCACGTGATTTACACGTTTTAAGGTCTCCTGATTAGGTTTTCTTTTATATCTCAGCTACTAATTAAAATAATTTTATAAGTAATGCATTATTTGAAAGCTTTGTTGATTTGGAATTGAACAGTAGATTACAGAATTTTCTGATGGGTCTGTAATATTTTAAAATTTCAATATTTTGAATTCTGAATATGATTAAATTATTTTTAATGCATCATTCAAAAGATATTTTAAAGTGCTTTTATATTATGGAAAGTAGAATTCGAGATTTCACCAGATTTACACGTTTTAAGGTGTCCTGATTAGGTTTTCTTTTGTATCTCAGCTACTAATTAAAATAATTTGATAAGTAATACATCATTTTAAAGCTTTGTTGATTTGGAATTAAACAGTAGATTACAGAAATTTCTACCGTCAGATTCCGCTGCAATATTTTAAAATTTCAATGTTTCGAATTCTAAATATAATTAAATAATTTTAAATACATCATTCGAAAGATATTTTAAAGTACTTCTATATTATGGAATAACGTATGTTAAATTTATCCAATAGAGGGCACTAATCGCAATTATTCGATATTTCACCTGATTTATATGTTTTAAGGTGTCCTCAAGGGGGGCAAAAAATTAGAAATTGTGTTAGACCGTTCAAAATTGGTATATATAGGTTTTGGGTGGCTAGGAGTCGAATGAGGATATTTTCGAAAGTGTAAAATTAAGGAGGGACAGGAAGGGTGGTGAAAGAATACGCGCGCGCAGCGAGCGTATATATGAATTTGTGCTCACTGCATGCGCACGGGTCTACGCTGACGAAGGCAGAGGGGACCCGGTGTGAGTTTTTACCCGATCAGAAATGATTTTTTTTTTTTCTTTTTTAAATTCCTTTTCTTAAGAATAAAAGTTTATGAGTAATAACATGGAATTTTGAGAAATCATAAGGGTGGTGAAGGAATACGCGCACGCAGCGCTCATACATATGCATTCCTGCGTGCGCATCGCGCACGGGTCTACGCTGCCGAAGGCAGTGGGGACCCGGTGCGACATTTTTCCCGATCAGAGGATTTTTTTTTTCCACATGATAAAAAATAATACAATTTAGAAAATTCATTAATTATAATGATTCATTTTAAAATAGTGACCAGCGAAGCGGTCGTAGCCTGCTAGTATTATTAATATAACACAGATTTTGAAATAAATTCCTCTTAGATTAATGATAAAAATTAAATCACAATCAAATCAAATGAAACGCATCTCTCTTTCTCTCTCTCTCTCACGCACACACATATATATATGAATAAATCCATATATAAATTCAAAATCTTCATAAATGATCACAAGCTTATGCTTCTAAAAAATAATCTATTATGGGAGCAGGTTAAAAATTAGTTCTATGAAAGAAATAACCTTCTATCGCGAAAAGAATTATATTTATATCCTGAGGTTTTCTTTCTTTCTTTTTCCCATTTTTACAATTTTTTTTTCTGTATTTTATTATTTTTAAATTAATTCAGACTTTATCAATATTTATATTCAAATGGGGATTCTTTTTACTTCCATTACCCTACTACCGTAGGTAATGGAAGTATTGTATTCGGTCTGAAAATACGATATCGGGTTTTCACGTGATTTACACGTTTTAAGGTCCCCTGAGTCCAAAAAAGTGGTTTTTGGCAATTGGTCAGTGTGTATGTATGTATGTCTGTGTGTGTGTATGTGTATGTATGTATGTGGAGAATCTTCTGACTATTATAGCTTAGAAACTAACAAAGATAGAGCTACGAAACTTTAGAATTGAAATACGTCTGGTGTACAGATAAAATTTCCAATATTTGGTGAAAATTGAAAAACCGGAAGATGGACATCGGAAACCGGAAGTGGGACCGTAAGTCCGTATCTCAAAAACGGCTCTAACGATTTTCTTCAAACTTGCTATATAAACACTCTATTAGATGTCCTTTCGAATGATATAGTTGGTTAGTTGAGAAAAATTGATAGTCGTCCGTATGAATAGCTCAATTTCAGGTCTTGCAAACGCGTTCCTTTAAAAACGGCTACACGGATTTTTTTTTTTTCAAACTCGCCATATTAACTCATTTTTAAATATCCTTTTGTATGTAATTATTGTTTTCCGGTCAATAATTGATTTTTTGTAAAAGTTGGTATCTCAAAAACGGCTCTAACTATTTTCTCTTTAGGTCACTTTTATATTTTCTAATCACATTATCTCTCAAAAATGCATATAATATGTGTAATAGTGGGTAATGGAAGTCGTGTGGTTCTTTCACACCAGATTTTTTTTTTTATAAGAAGGTGCTGTTATTATTGTTAACAATCCTTTCTAAATCACAAAATTTTGTCACTAATAGTAAATTAAAAATTAAAGTAAAATTAAAGTAAAATAAATCGAAATCAAATGAAAAAAAATCTCAATTGAAAAAAAAAAAGTTTAATTATATTAAATGCTCAAAAAAAAAAAAAAGAAAAAAAAAAGAAAGAAAGAAAAGAACAAATGTATTCGAATCTCAATCGCTAGACAGCAATCGTAATGTCTAAAGTTTATGTATTTACCTATAAAATATTCCTTAACTAAAGATACTATAACAACAATTATCAACACGGTATCATTATATATATATACATATATATATATATATAAATTCCATTAAAAAAAAAATCTTAAATAAATAGATACATAAATAGATAAGATAGAAAAATTACTATTATTAGTTTTTTTTTTTTTTCAAAATCATTTAGTATTGTTCAGCAATAAAAATAATTAAAAAAAAATATTCAGTGTATTAACATCCGCTAAATCTTATAAATTAATAATGAATTTTACGCAGTAAGGGTAGATTTATTAAGGATAACGCCAGTTAACAAAAAATAATCAAATTTCTTATGGCATGAAATATTTTAACAACAATTTTTTAAAGCTATTTTTTACTTTGTATGAACAAAAATACGTTTTTTTTTTTTTTTTAAACCATGGAAGATTATTTTTTAAAAAGTGTATTTTCCTTAGAAGCTTTTATTCTATTAAATTTATGCTTGAAGTGATGCCTTCGTAATTAGTTTCTTTTAACGACAACACAATCGAGACTTTAAGAATAACAGTATTATAAGAATATTTTGAATGTCATTATAACATTTTAGAAGCCTTTTACTTTTGTTGCTATACATTAATTTTTTAAAAATTTAGTTTTATGGTTATCATTTTTTGACGTTGGAGAATCGAGAAAATAAAAGTGAAGAATGGTATTTATAAAAAAAAGTAGTATTATATTTTATAAGAAAATAACTAATTAAAATAATATAATTAGTAACAAAATGTTGCTGATATTATTGATATTTAAATATTTAAATATAAATATATATAGAGTGGGAAGTAGCTTTTAAAGAACCTAAGTTATGATATTTCTAATTCGATTTTGTAATAAAAATTATATATATATATATATATATATATATATATATATATGTATATATATATAATTATGAATAGTCTTATAATACATGTACACTTAAAAGACCGAAAAAAATGCACACATGTCTAACATCATGTAGGGCCTCTACAAACACTCAGAAGTGCCGCGACATAGTACTGACTGAACTAATGTCTGAAGGTTTCCTGCAGACAACTTATATTATGAATCCTGCAAGGAGTCAGTAATTCACAGGAATACGAGGTGATAGAAAACAAACTTTTCTTACCAGCACGTTGGAAATAATGCAAGATTTGCACAATAAAGTTTATGCCTGTTGGTTTAGGCGTCTAATGGATTACCTAATGTAAAAAAATGTTCCCGAAATCACTCAATAGCAATTTTTGGCTTGTGGGATGTCAAACTGTCTAGCTCAAATTGCCCAAATTTGTCGAACTACACGATAGATATGAACGAATGTACGTGAACAAACATGATGCTTAGATAACACTCACTTGCTAGAATGATTTGTAGACGTATCAGGGGTTTCATATGCCACCAATTGTACACGTCCATGATAATGATGTTATCATATATCGTTTCAAATAAATTAAATAAATTGATTTATAATACTGAATATTATAATAAAGTACTGAATACAGCCAGTAAAAAATATTAAATTATCTGTGAAAAATTCTAAATTATTTTCATTAAATAAATTCTAAAAAAAAAAAAAAAAAAAAAAAAAAAACTTTAAATACATTTTATATTAGAAATATATATATATATATAACATATGTAACTCTTTTAAAGTCATATATAGTTCCATATTTATTGCGCATCGCTACTGATAAATATCCTTTTTCAATGCCACATATGGAAAAAAAAAAACGACTATCACATCTTTTTGCTAATATACAGGGTGATTATAATTAAAATTACGATTTCAAAACTCTATACTTTTTAAAACTACCCAACAGAGCGATTTCATATTTTACCAGAACAATTTTTTCTCTTTTCACTATGACTTTTTTCCGGTGTAAACACGTATTCTTGTATTTTCGCTTTAAAAAAAAAGAAAGAAAAAAAAAATGTAAACCTTTGAAGTCTATTGTTTTCTGCAATTCCATTGTGTTGCTAACAACCTTCCTGTGTTAATTGAGACCATTTAGGCGTTTCCCCTGACATTACTCTGACAGCGCCAACTGTAGAAACAAGTTGGAAAGACGGTTTTCCTCCCCAAACAAAATTTCATTGCCTCATGATTGTTCTGGTAAAATACCAAATCGCTATGATGGTTAGTTTTAAAATTATAGCGTTCTGAAATCATAACTTTAATTATAATCACACTCTGTACCACCTTTTTTTTAAATTATTGATTTGTTATTTATTAACATAAGTTCGACAGATGTTTACACACACGGTAGACAGGTGTATTTAGTGCTTGCTTTTAAAATTATCATATCACAACTTTGTACAAACCTTGTTCAAGAATTTTCTATGAAAACTGTTAATCGATGATTGTCGGGCTTTATAAAGTTTTTATTTTAACATTATTTAAGTGTTTTTTTTGTACAATTATTTGTAATCTTTTACTGATTCCTTTATTTCAACGCAAAATTTCCTTTCTTCTCACTCAAGATTTTGTTCATTTGTAGATGAACTTCATATTTTCTACTAAGTACAAAATTTAATGTGCTCAGTACCCATACCATCTCATAGAACTAACCAAATTTAGCAAAGCCTCTTGAAATTTTGGGCTTATGAATTTATAAAGCTCTCTATATACCCATACACGACCATCCCCCAATACAATTGAAAACTAGAATAAAAATCCTAAACTACGTTTTCCCGTCATCAACAAACTAATAGCGGTATTAATATGCTCATGTGAAATGTAAATATCCGTGTCGTGCTGTTTATTAAGGTATGTGAATGGGTCTTGATCTATAAAAGTGTACACAAATGATGGTCCGTTGATATAGACATGGAGATGCTGTTTTGTTGAAAATTAACAACCAACACTTATTGTCTAATTATTCAACAGAAAATTTGTGTCGTTCTGTTCTTTCAGATATACGAATGGGTTTTACAAGTCAATTTGAATGATCGTGAATTGACATTGACTAACAAACTTTAAGATGTTCACACGATAACAATTAATTATGCTCCAACTTTGAAATTCCAGCCACTTGGAATAATTGTTGAAATGTCTGTCTTTTTTAAGGATTATTGTTATTTATCGACGATTTCGTTAAGTTTTTTTTTCTTTTTTAGTCTAACCGATATGGAATATTTGATATTTTACTGAGTATTCGGATACCTGATTCAAAGATTGAAAGACAGAAGGTGGCCGCTCACCACTATGCAGCGGTTTTCTGCGATTTCAACCTCCAATAAGGAGCTCTGACGACAAATGTCTCATAACAATGTGAAATTCTGAAAGAGCCCGTTTCTAGAGGTTAAGTCTCCCACGTTGCTTATTGCATAAACATAAAAAAAAAGTTTCAATTGCTGCCAGATATAAAATCTCACGAGGCAGAGGGCAGCAGTTAATTAAAAAGACAACATTTAGGCTTATAATAAGGAGGGCAACAGAGATTGAACAGGGGAGCGGCCCTGGCTCACCGCTCGAAGAGCGGTGTTGAGCTATACAAGGACCGAAGTCCAAGTAGGGCCGTCCCGAGAAAGGCAACAGAGATTAAAAACAGAGATGATTGTTGATGAGGAATGTCTAATATGAGAGTCTTAAATAACGAGGAGTCCATGGCTATAGTCCGAAGTTGCGCCGAGGATTAGCCCTTCGCGACAAGGGGCGCTGTAGTGACTAGAGATTATTGAACTTGGAGAGCGACACCGCACAAATTGAGAGTCACGCCCGAATTTAAACCATACCGACAATGGCCGTTAATTGATAAATAACAGAGTTTGAAAACAGATATGATAGTTGGTGAGAACTGTCCAATTTGAAAGTCCTGTAATACTTATTAGTCCATATGTTTTGTCTGAACTTGCGCCGGGAATTAACCCTTCGCGGCAAGGAGCACTTTTATGTAATGAATTTATGTAGAAACGCATTCATACTTTAATTGTTGCAGTGAAGTGATGACTGTAACACTCTGTTGCATTCCAAAACACTGTTGAAGTAATGCTCGCATTCGTTGATTGGAAAATATGCTTTAGCGATTGTAAACTCGAAGAAAGAAGAGTATTATTCTTGTAGTCAAATCCTTCATCTAAGTTGAAAGCAGCACAGAGGGGAAATGTACCAGAATGCATTTCACATACATAGACTAAAACACACACTCCCTTTTCCCATTTTTCTTTTCTCTTCCTTATTTTCTTTATTATTATTATTTTTTTTTGGAAGAGCCTTAAATTTAATTAAACCCCAATATCTATTAATAGTTGAAGAAGCTTTTCAGAAAATAGAGTATTTAAATTAATTAATTAGTTCTGTTTGAGATATCAGTCAAAATATTATAGATTCTTTTCAATTTGATCGTGAAGGGTGGACGAGAAAATATATTCTCGAGCAATCCCTCAGGACTAAGCACAGAATTTCTAATGTGGAAGGAACTAGTAAGGGGGCAACTGAAATAATAATGGACCGGTGTGCCCTCCTCTCCACAAGAGCATAGGGGCGTGCGTTGGCAATGGAATATATGAAGGTATTTTCGGAATGGCCCATGACCCGATAGAAAGGCTGTTTATTCACGAGTAAGTGACTAATCATTGATAGTCGCATTTGGTATCAGGGAAAAGGTATATGTACAATTTTCTGATTCTTCCCACCAGGTCTGCCAATCCCGTAGCATAGATTGTTTAAGTATTCTCTTAATGTACGAAGATGGTGCTGGAAGAGAATTGTTAATACAACAGTCCTCTGTGGCACTCTTTGACAAGGAATCTGCCAGTTCATTACCGATCACATGCGTATGGGCAGAGACATGTGCCATGGACATTTGGAAATTTAGGTCTTTTAAAAGTAACTTTATTTTGATTGCTTGAGAGTGTCTAGCTCTGTGACGGACAATGGCCTGTAGACCCGACAGACTATCACTAAAGAGGTGGAATTTTTGGCTGGTAACTGTTTGGGCTGTGATCCACTCCAGAGAATTTTCTATTGCGAAAATATCCGCTTGAAAAACTGAATTAATGTGCTCGAGTTTGCATGTCCACCGATTTATGCATTAGTTATTTTTGAGAATACAGAAAGCAGCCGCGACCCCATGTTCCGATTTAGATCCATCAATGTAGACGGCCACTGGAACCGACGGAGAGAAACTATTTTTTGCACATACAGTAATTAAAGAAGCAATGACCTGTGCTGGGTGAATTTGCCAGCTTCAAAGAGAATTCTGAAATTTTACACCGGTGAAAAGTAAATTTGAAAGGCTTTGATTTTTGAGTTGCAAGATATTCGTTTTATAATGACCATATTTCAATTGGAGATGTACATTAGGGACCCTGTAATGACAGTGAGGGCGTTTGTATAGATAGTCTTGTAACCACGCGAAATTTGGAGTAAGAACATTCTTTTAACTGAGTTAATTTTGGTTTTTGCAGTTTTAGAAAGTCAACCTCCCCAGATACCACCCCCATAAGTTAAGATTATTTCAATGATTAAGTTATACAGAATTTTAGGAAGAGTTGTTGAAATACCCCATCTCTTACCCACCATTTTTGCTGAATTGTGAAAAAATTTTAAGGTCTTTATATTAAGTTCATTTATGCTTTCAAACCATTTAAATTGTTTATCTATTGTAATTCCTAATAGTTCGAGATAAGGGACGTGTTTAACACTGACGCCATCTATCTTTATCACCGGTTTCCTTTTTAGAGGGCGGGGCTCCGCAAATGTCAAGGCTTGTGTTTTTGAAGTGTAAAGTTTCAGATTATATTTAGTGAGGAGATTGCTGAATAAATTTAGAGCCTCCCGGGCCTGATTCTCCAGGTCAATACTCCTTCTACCGGAAACAACCAGGGAGAAGTCATCCGCTTATGCGAATGCTTTATAACCTTTGGAATTCATTTGAATAAGTATGTTGTTTGCTATTAGATTCCAAAGTAAAGGGCCCAGACAAGATCCCTGAGGACAGCCTTTAGATTGTGGTAGGTCTTTTGAGTCTGGTCCCCAATTGAGGGAAATTCTCCTATTAGAGAGATATGAGCGAATGACTCCTGTCAGGTTGCTTGGGCAGTTAAGATGTTTAAAAGATTTTAAGATATGTAACCAATCAATATTATCGCAGGCCCCTTTGATGTCTAGTGAGATCAAAGTGGTGTATTCTTCAGACTGCATGTTAACGGCGCAGGAGGTTAAAATTTCTTTCAATGCTTGTTCACACGATCTGCCCTCTCTGAACCCAAATTGAGAGGGATGAAGTAGACTATTATTTTCCAAATAGTAATTTAATCTGATGACAATAAGCTTTTCTAGCATTTTTCCTAAGGTTGGTAGTAGGCAGAATGGTCTATATGAAGAATGTTCAGAGGGTAAATTCCCTTGCTTTAAGAAATACACCACCTCTCCACTGCGAAGTATTGGTGCTGCAGGCAGATATTTGACCATTTGTGAATGATGTATAGGAAAGTGGTGTATGTATATCTTAGAATTCTAAAGTCAATGTTGTCAGGGCCTGGAGCCTTCTTAATATTGAAACTAAAAAGAGCCAACCTGACCT
Source organism: Salticus scenicus (assembly GCA_963930645.1). Lineage (NCBI taxonomy): Eukaryota > Metazoa > Arthropoda > Arachnida > Araneae > Salticidae > Salticus > Salticus scenicus. The sequence continues at coordinate 94,800,222 of OZ005649.1, forward strand.
CTGCCTCAGAAAAAGTTGCATCGGGTAGAGCTGTAAAATTTAGATATTGTGCAGAATCAAGGTTGCTTGGTGGAAATAAGATAGAAGTCAGGTACTGTAAGTTATCTCTCTTGGAGGAGTGAGCTGGAGGACGCTCAAGTTTAAGCTCAGATGGGGAGAAGAATTTGTTTGAATAGAATTTTTGTGCTATGCCGAATGGGACTGTTTGTGGTGTGAAAAGTTTTTTCATGCGGTGTGTTTAGATTAATTAATTTCTTTTTTATAAATTGCTGCATGTTGTTTAATTTTTTGTTTATCTTGTGGAAGTAAATCAGGATTGATGTATTGTGTTTGCCGTCTGAGTGCAGTGTGACTGTTCCGCATTTAGCGGGTGCATTGGAGAAATCTTGACACGTATATATTATCCAAATTTCACCACTATGTTGTAGGTATCATACCTCCTCTCTCATGCGCCGAATATAGCAAGAAGTTCAAAGCCATTTAAATATTCTTAACCTGCTATTGCAGCTGTTATAGCAACATGGATTACTCTTGCACTTTTTAGAGACAATTTTTGTTTTATATATGTGCCATCGACAGCATCGCGATGCGCTTATAGATTGCATATTTGCATTATGTGCACACGTTCGCCTTTAACAATCGTTTTGGCTCTTCGGTGAATATATAGTTGAACATAAGATTAGAGGCATAAGCTGAAAGAAAGTACAAACGACAGGTATTTTTCATATACATTGATGATCAAAATATAAGTAAAATAACAGAAAAATGTCATTAACACAATATTTTATATATATATTTTTAAACAACTAAAATATTACGAAAAAGTGTATTGGGAAATAACGATCAACGTCTCAGCATTCACTAGTAGAAAAAATTAAGATATAAATCCATGAATATGCGCATTAACTGCAGTGATTATTATTATTCTTTTTTTAAATTTCAATGTATGTGTATAATGCGTAAACGGCGGTAAATTCAGAATAGCTTTAACGTATAATATTTGATAATATATTCCATTGCTAATATAGAAAAAGTAAAGATACTTAAAAAAGAAAGTTGTAAACTGCAGAAACACGCAAATTTCGGAAACGTATAAGAAAAGGCTATACTATCTATCTATATGTCTGTCTAGCTATGTATCTGTGTAACTAATCTATCTTGGGTCGCTAGCTAATCTTTGCTGTTGTAAGAAGCCATTCCCACAATCACTCTGAACTTATGGTTATATATATTCTATTTAAGTTAAATATATACATCATATATATATATATATATTATAAGATGTGAAAACTACGCAAACAATGGCAATATCCTAACAAAACGAAACAGAAATAACAATAATAAGAAGCAGAGACCACCACGGATTATGTCGTTTAGAGCAACAAGCTTTACGGACGCACATTTTCCCCCAAACCCTCTGTAAAAAAGATATGATAAGAAGGGAAAAAAACAGCCTTTTTTTTTTTTAAATATATATATAATAAAAAAATAAATAGAATTATTGATATTTATCAACCAACTTTAAATGAAACAAATGAATCCCATATATTAGAATTTAAAATCATTATTGATATTTATAATTCAAATTTAAAGTAAATCAAACATTTATATTATATTTGAAATTATTTTGCATTCTGTACAGCTATAATAATGCAGATCATAATCATAAAATGATATGCACTTATTTGAAATAAGTATGAAATCTTTTCTAAGCAATGTGCTTGATAACAAGGTGAAAACAAAATCTGGTGTGAAACAACCACACGACTTCCATTAACCACTATTACACGTATTATATGCACTTTTTGGAGATAATGTGATCAGAAGATATAAAAGTGACCTAAAGAAGTAGAAACCTAACATTTTCTGGTAAGATAAACTTATAAAGACACATAAAATGAAACTTACATATAGCGAGGTAAAAAAAAAAAGAAAAACAAAATCCGTACAACCTTTATTAAAGGAACGCCTTTGCGAAGCCTGAAATTGAGCTATTTATACAGGACGCCTATCAATTTTCCTGAACTAACCAACTATATCATTCTAAAGGACATTTAATAGAGTGTTTATATAGCAAGTTTGAAGAAAAACGTTAAAGTCGTTTTTGAGATACGGACTTACGGTCCCACTTCCGGTTTCCGATGTCCCACATTCGGTTAAACTCAATTATTAACAGGAAAACAATAATTACATACAAAAGCATATTTAAAAGTGAGTTAAAATGGCGAGTTTGAAAGGAATCCGTACAACCGATTTTAAAGGAACGCCTTTGCGAGGCCTGAAATTGAACTATTTATACAGGACGCCTATCATTTTTCCTGAACTAACCAACCATATCATTCGAAAGGACATCTAATAGAGTATTTATATAGCAAGTTTGAAGAAAATCATTAGAGCCGTTTTTGAGATACGGACTTACGGTCCCACTTCCGGTTTCCGATGTCCCACTTCCGTTTTTTCAACTTTCACCAAAATTTGGAAATTTCATCTGTACACCAGACGCATTTCAATTCTAAAGTTTCGTAGCTCTATCTTTATTAGTTTCTGAGCTGTAATAGCCAGAAGATTCTCCACACACACACACACACACACACAGACACTGATCAATTGCCAAAAAACACTTTTTTGGACTCAGGGGACCTTAAAACGTGTAAATCAGGTGAAAACCCGATATCGAATTTTCAGACCGAATTCAATACTTCCATTACCTATGGTAGTAGGGTAATGGAAGTAATAATAATACACACATGAAATTCAATTTTATTTATACTTTTCTTTTTTTTTTTTTTTAGTATAGCTATCTACCCAAGTATTAAAGCGTTTCCACCTATTTTATTGAATTTTAATTTTTATCTATATTTACATGCATGCAAATACACACAAAAAGATATACTTTATATATATAGATAAATAGGTAGGTAGATAGATATATTAATTGGCAGAAAACAAATAGAAAAAAACCTTCTCTCCCTCCCCCCCAAATATATATATATATTTATATATATATATATATATATATATATATATATATCCCATTTAAAACTCCCGATAGGAAAATTGTAAATAATAAATTTTCATTTATTTCTGAGCGACAGGGTGTGAAATGAATGTGAAATTTTATTAAATAAGAAAAAAAAAATAAAGAATATATTGCAGTAAATCCAAGCAATTTTATTATGTATATCATTATAGCTCAGAAACATTTTTATTTGTACATAACATTAAAGGAAATGTTTGGAACAACTTAAATCTTATTTTCTCAAAATGGACGAAAAGTTCTGCATTTTTATTTTCGTTACGTATTCGCTATTTTATTCAGTTGTAATTATGCTGAATAAAAAAATCATTAGATCTTTTATACATTTGAATATAAAAATAAAAATAAATAAATAAACAGATACTTTTTTTTTTTTTTTTTTAATGTTTAATTTTACAGTTAGTTCATAATACGAGTATCTAGATGAATCGTTCTAATTGAAATGTTTTTTAAGTTTCTAAATTCTTAATTAGTGGCTGCATTTCTTTTTCTATAATTTTAAATAAACTTGAAATATACCTTTGGTTCAATTTAAGAACTTTCCTACGCTAATTAACATGTGCATTAATTAATTTGAAAAAAAAAGTTCTTTTTTGTTTTACGATTATGGATATTTTCATTCGTTACAATTATTACAAAAGTATACTTTTATGTATGAATTGTTAAAATATACATATTATATGTATGTATACATTCTTTTCATATATAGATTTTACAATTTTTATTAAATGTAGACAGAAAAAAAAGTACTGAATAAAAGAATAAATTAGTTTTGAGAAGTAAAACAAAAAGTTACTCTATTTTATATCTGAAAGTATTTTTGAATAATAAACGATTTTTTTTTCTTTCTTTCTTTTTTTTTTTTTTTTTTTTTTTTTTTTTTCTTAACTTTTCACGTGTTTCGGAGGAGTCCCTGCAAATTACAGAGAAAAGAAAGAAGAAAAAAATCGGTTTAAGAGTTTCTTTAAAACAATACATTATTAAAACAAAAAATTATTTCATTCGTTTACACTTAACCCATTGAACACCGTTACCAAAAAAAAAAAAAAAAAAAAAACTTACAGTGATAAATTCTGCTACATTACAAGGGACAAAGCTGTTTCTGTTTTGCCGATAATTACAATGAGATTAAAAAAAAAAAAAAAAAAAACATGCGTGGATTTTCAGAAGTTGTGATTGTGAGTGTAACTGTAGGATATGAAGTATTGTGTTTCAATCCATTTTTGAGCCGAGATTGAAGTTCGAAATTCCGCAATACAAGTGCAGCGAAATTTTCTTAAATGACACGTTCGCTAATGGTCATATGTTTGAAAGTTCTCACTCTTGTATGATAAATAAAATATTTCTAAAATATAAATTCATTCAAATATCAATTTTATTAAATAAAACACAATTCCCAAGTTCTTTTTTACGAGATTAAATAATTTTATCGTAACGTCATATAAAAATAAAAAGGAAAAACGTGATCCAATAATTAAGAATTGAATATTTGAATATGAATAAAATGTCTTTGCGTATATTCTATCTGATACTATACATACCAGTGTCTGCACGCTTTACTTAAATAATAGTTACCACTTCTCTTAAGTTTTAAAAAATAACTTTTCATTATCGTGATCATAAAACAAATTTGGAAATTATAGTCGTGCTACTTTTAAAAATTTTGATATAAAACAGTTATTACATATCGTAACAAAGAAAACAAATCGTATTTCAGATTTTCAGTGAATGTGTAGCTAAGACAAATAGTAAATAAACAAGTAAATAAATAAATGAAAAAATCCATAAAATATAATTTGAATTAAGAAACAAATAAATAAAGTGTAATTTAAAATTCCTTACGAATGATGTAATAAAAAAAATAATAATAACAAAAAGTTCCAAGTATAAGCATTCGATAATCTTAAAAATTAATTATGCATTCCATGCATTAAATATAGAGTTATTAATCATAACATCAGTTAACAAAAAAATAACCAAATATAATTTCTGACATGAGATACTTTAAAAACAGTTTTTTTTAGGCTGTTTTTATCTTTGTGTGTATAAAAATTAGCATTTTTTTTTAATTTATTTTTTTTTTTTATATTTATTTTTATTTTAAACCAAGAAAGATTAATTTAAAAATATGTATTTTTCTTGGAAGCCTTTATTCTTTCATATTTATGCTTGAATTCATACCTTAGTAATTCGAGTCTGTTAAAGACAACACAATACAGGCTTAAAGAATAACGATATTGTAAAGGTATTATGAACAGCCTTATAAAATTTGAAAAACAATTTTCTTTTGTTGTTATACATTTTTAGTATTTTTTTTTTTTTTTTTCATAATAATTTAATTTTATGTTTATCATTTTACAATAATGGAATAATAGCGACAAAAAAAGTGTGAAAAATAATATTTTTTAAAAAAGAAATATTACATTTTTTTAAAGTTATTAATTGAAAGAATATAATTAGCAGAAAATATTCCTTATTTTACTAACTATTTTTTTTTCAAAAGATATACTGTGTGGACAGCAAATTATAGGTTTCTTAAGTTATATTACTTTAGTATAATTTTCTAATAATATTAATTAATTGTAAAATATTAAACAGTAGGAGAAGTCATATAAAATGTGTTTACGGAAAACTGTAAACTTTATACACGTGACAATTTTTGTAAGAAGCCCTCACGATCGTAACGTGGGCTGAAATAATATCTGATGCAGTGTTCGAAACAGTTATTGAAGGTTTTTTTTTTTTTTTTTTTTTTTTTTTTAAGTTTGAGATTAACTGTTTGATAAGAATTTTACTATAAAAGTTACAACATAAAAGCTCGCCAAGAACATTTTTGAAAATATTTTTATACAAAAAGTTCCTATAGAACTTATATTAAAATAACTTTTTAATAATTGAATCACTGTATTCCTGTCATTTAGCATTTCAATTCTGAATATTTCATAGTTTAATATTTGTTTATATTTATTATTTGTATTTTAATAAAGATTTCTGATACGATCAATGTTTTCAAAGAATAAGATTCTAAAACTCTAAATTTACAAAATAGCTCTGATGGTTTTTTTTTTTTTTTTTAATAAAAATTTTCATATTAACGTTATTTTAAGTTACTTAAAATTTGTGTGAAATTTCTATTTCAATAAATGTACTAAATTGATTTGCTTTTATTACTGCTGAAAATTACATAGACTGAAATAATTTTTATAGTACTTATCTTTCAAAACTTATCGTAGTTGCTTACTAAACTTTTATTACTACAAAGAAATATAAATACCAAATGTTATTAAATGTTTTGAAATAATTTTAATACAAAAACTAGTAGCAATAGTAATAATTAAGCTATATTAAAATAATAATAATAATAATAATAATACGTTAACATAGCTAGTATTACATCAAATGGATTGTTATAATTATTTGCCTGTTTTCATGTGGAATTAAATAATATAAGGTGAACTTTCATTATACATAACTTTGACTAAAATTTTTTCGTCACTTATTCCATTCAAATATAAAAACATCTAAATATTTTTACTCTCTTTCCATTCCTATTGCCGTCGTATGACAAAATATTTACAATACATTTTTACTTTGTACCACGATATGTGTGTTTAATTATATCTATTTTGAGGTTTGCAACAATCTATGTTAACTAAAAATAAAAATATCTAAAATTAAACCATCATATAAAGAATTAACAGAATAAACAGCGTAATAAAAGCATATGAAGATATACCGTATATCGTGATCTCTATTGAAAAGAGAATTGTGTAACGAATTGTACAGAGTATCTAAAAATGACTCACCAAAATTAAAAAGGGTTAATAGGGAGAAATAAAAAAGAATTAATTGAGTACTCTTAAAACAGTGTGAAGGTGGTAGAGGGCACTGTGCACGGCAGTCGAATCAAGGCGGCAATGAGAAATTTATTTATTCATTTATTTGTTATGATATCAGATGCATCTTTTCTCGTACAGCATTCGTCAAGAGCTGCAAGCTATATGAAAACACGAAGGAGAATTTCATTTTATTTATCAAATGCAAGGCTATGACCATCAGGTCATTAGGCTACGAGCTCTCCAATACTTATTCACAAAACAGTTCAAACCCTTAAGTGCAAAAAACACGTCTAGATTAGCAGCGTCCATGACATGTCTAGAAGCACACAAATCACAAAAAGGTGTGTCAGTCAGATTAAAACGAAACAATTGAGCACGGAAGCAGTCATGTCCAGTCAATAGTCTATACTCAGCCACAGCAGCAGCCCGAGGAGTGTCCGAGACAGAGTTAGGTTTTAATAGCACCTACCATGATTTATGTTTAGTAGCACTAGCAGCAGCAATTCGGACACATTTTTTATAGATCCTATTAATTTCAAACATAAAGGAGAATGAATATTTCTCAAATTGCCGGATTGTTTTCACTGCTTACATAGCGTCCTCTAACACATTTACGAGTCGTTTCCGGACACGCATTCTACTTCAAATCATTTTATATTAGTCCCCTATAACCCCATTTAAATTTTGGCCATACACTTTCCTATAGCCTTTTATGTTTTCCTTTATTATATGCCTCATATATCATATTTATAACAAAATAAAGTATTTATATTGGACAAAACAATTAACATAGCTTGGAACTAAACATAATAGAAAACTCAAATATGTAATTAATAACCATGTGTTTTTAACGGTTTTAATTAAGTATAAAAAAATAAAACTAAAAATCTACTGCAAAAATCAAATATGTTAAATATGTTTAAATTATTAATAAAAACTAATTTAGTAATATAAATAAGAATAAGTTTAATGGTATGAAAACATAATTAAACAAATATAAAATTAACTTTTAGTAATTGGAATATGGAAATAAATTGATTATTTAGCACTTCTATGTTCTTAATTAGAACATCCGTTTTTAAATCATATTGTAGTTGTGCTTCCTAAATTGATTAATTTTGTTTTAACGCCAATAAAATGTTAAAACTTTTACCCTTGCAACTTGCCGAATATAAAAATTATTACCTCAGTTCATTCTAAGAAATATACTTTAATTAAGATGTTAGCGGAGAAAAATAATTCCATTTAATATTTTTTATGGTAATTTAATAACTGTCTTTTCCTATTAACAATTCATAGTTGTAAAAAAAAAAAAAAAAAAAGAAAAAGAAAAAAAAAACATATTTTTGTAAAAAGCTAATTACCTTAATTAAGCAGGACTTTTTTTTATTTATTATTAAGTACTTATATCTATGTAAAAAAGATATGGAACGCCGAAAGACTTAAGACTTATTCCTCGCTAAAAAGATTTCGAAATCATGGAAACCTCCTCCACATACCAAATTGATATATAGATATATATATATTTATATATGATGATGATGATATTCATTTAAAAAAACGATATATAATGATAATATTAATGAAAATGATATTTAAAATATTTTAACGATGCAGATGTGATTATATCTTCATTTATTACGTTTTTCAATTTCTCATGAAAAATAACAGATGAAGTTTTATAAAAATCTTCATTTTTACGTTTTTCAGTTTCTTATGAGAATAATAGATGTAATTTTATAAAATTCAGATCTTAGATGATATATCTAAAAATACTTTAAGAATTTGTATGAACCATTTAAAGTCATGTGAAGCCGTCTTTTGGCTATCTGGGTATAAACTTCTGCACTAACTTCTTTGACTGCACTGCAAATAGAAGGGGTCTTAAAGTAAGACATAAAAACAACTGAAATGGCATTTAAGACACATAAATGTCTTAAAATATAGATTAGACATTATAGATATTTTAATTTAAGACAGAAATATGTCTGAAATACCAATTTAGACACAAAAATGTCTGAAACACGTAAATACGCGAATTTTCAGACAGCAAAATGCGTTTGAATTTTAAGACACTTTAGAAATTCAGACACTTGCATTACTTAGAAAATTTTTCATATGGAATCTAAGAAAATATGCTTATCTTACTTCTTTCCACATTCAATAAATATATTATTATTTTATATAATAAGCAATTAAGCTACTTAAACTATGGTAGATTTATGAAATTAAATTTTTATGGGGTAATACTCTAGAGATTTGAATGATATTTGCATGCTATTATCTTTAACATAATTCATAAACAACATACAACATAATTACATAAGCTTATTTCGTTAAAAAAAAAATAATAATAATAATAATAAATTGTCTTTAAAGCTCTCTTATATTATAAGAAAGAAAAAGTGGGAAGACGAATGTAGCAAGTATATGAGAAAGTGAATTTATAAGTGTACAATCATGAATAATTTGTGCTAACTTTTTTCTTTCTTCTTATTATTATTCATTAAAAAACTCTTTTCTTTCACATATTTACCTGCATCTAAATGTAAAACAATAAATTTTCTTGTATTCATGATTATAGTTTGTTTTTTATTTAAGTATCACTTTAAGGAAAGAAAACGTTATCATGGAGGGCTGCAACCTTTACATACTTGTTATGCATTATGAAAAAATTCTGTACCTTTACATATGAAATTTAAGATAATAAATAATTATTAACTTTAAGATCAATACTATCAATAGTTTTATAGCAAAAAATAAGAAATAAAACATAACACTGCGATTTGTTTCGCGAATACTGAAGTATATTTTATTATGAAAACTCAATAAACAGTATACGACGGTGGCGTGATTGGTAAACGCTTGAGTCCGACCATGCTTACCTCGAAGTTTCGGTTTCCACGGACAGTATGAGTTCAAATCCCAACGCCGGTAATGATATATTTTTTTTTTTAAATATATATATTAAATATTTCATTAATGCTCTAACCAATTATAAAATCTATTTTTAACAGAAAAACATAATCGCGCACTATATTTAATTAATTATTTATTTATTTAAAAGCCTTAAAAACGGTGTAGTGTTTTTAAGCCTAACATGGCGGTGTTTTTAAGCCTAAAACATGGCGGCGTTTTAAGACATTGCAATGTCTTAATTTCAGATGCAAAAAGGTGTCTTAAAAAGTAAGACTTTTTTTTTCGCTTAAAAAATGACCATCCATTTAAGACACTTTTGTAACTGAATTTAAGACATTTACGTTTACAGTGTGACTAAAACAAATATGTATCAATAATAATAATAATAATAATAATAATAATAATAATAATATACATATATATATATATATATATATATATATATATATATATATATATATATATATATATACAGTCGGTAACAAAAGTCTCCGAACACTAGCGAAAATTCCTATGTAAAAAATGTACACTTAATACAGTTTTGTTAAATAAATCCTTGTCGAATCCTGTTTTTAGACTGACTAAGAACAGGATTCGAAAGAATTTATTTAACAAAACTGTATTAAGTTCACTTTTTTATATAGGAATTTTTGTTAGTGATCGGAGACTTTTGTTACCGACTGTATATATATATATATATATATATATATATATATATATATATATATGTATGTATGTATATTTATATAAAGCATTTGTACACATAAGTTTCATATACTAGTAATAATGTGAAAAATAGCTCGAAATTAATTGTCCATCATCACCAAAAATTGTAGTTTGCGAACGAGTTACAACAACGCAATTTGCCGCTTCAAATTATTTTCACTTGAGAGTATAAATCATCACCAATACACTTTATCTACCAAGATAAAGCAAGATCACAGCGAGTAAAATTTCATGGATGTGCAAGTAGGTGATCATATAAGAAATATGGTGTGTTAATCGTAAAACCGTGAACTTTATAGGACTCGGAATTGCTTGCTTTTCATTACAAGTTCGTGCAGCCAACTCTATAGACGAAAAATTTAACATTTTTTTTTTTCTTTGGAATAATTAAATTAATAAATATCTTCGACAAAATAATTTTTTTGTAAACCGCGTTTAATTCTACCAATTCCTCCATTTATTATTATTATTTTTTAAATGCCTACAGATTTATCGGACACCCGGTATTTGGTAAACTTTACAGATTGTTAAAAAGACAATATTGAATAAATTATATTATTTACCCTTTTGGACAAATTCATATCCTAGGCTTTGTTTAACATGTTACATAAAGTAAAAATTTTTCTAGAGATGTTTAAATGTAATATATTATTTTTTTTTCGAAATAAATATTCATTTTCCCTGAAATGTCATTAAGATATGTGTGTAATTAAATTTTATAACACTATTACAGACCATAACTTTTAAAATCTCAATTATTTCAAATTTTATAATTAATATTGAGCCGCATGTTTCTTTCAGAAATTTTTTTTCAGCATTTCAGTTAAAACATAAATCTAAAAATTAAACGGTTAGCATAAATTATACACATTTCTCAATTGTAGTTACATGTTACCACCATCAATCATACCTGCCAACATCCTGATTATTATTCCGTGGTAATTTTAGTCTCGCCTTTTTATTTATTTTTTATTTATTTATTTATTTATTTATTTATTTTTTTTTACGCCAGTATCTTGTTAGAGAATTTTTCTTCTAATTAAATCGTAATTGAATTTGGAGAATAGTACTTTTTAAATTTATCAAAAATATGGGACAACATTACATAATACTAATTAGGATGTTGGCAGGTATGCCATTAATAAATAAATGCATTTTAATTCTTCAAATACGTCTTGAAACGTATTACTATTTTTAAAGAAGTAAACTTTCAAAAACGATTTTTAAGGCTTTAGTTTTAACGAGATTACAGATAATAGATTGCATTTGGATAGTCCTATAAATGGTTCAGTAAGAGCAAGCCTACAAAAATATATTATGTTGTTAACAAAAGGAACTCGAATGAATGAAAATTGATGATTATGTTGAAAAAAGGAACTCGCAAAAATATCTTTATTGGCTTACTTTAGAAGTAAACTATTACAAAAATACTTATTGTAGCTGTTTATACCTCCTACATTTTACACGTTTATCACATATGTTACTCATAAAACTAAAAATGAACATTAAAAATTCCCACTTATATCAAACAAAGATTGTATTACTGTAATATAATAAAATAAGGTAATCACACTTTTTTCTATATGTGAAAAAATCTTTTGTGTACCTTCATAATGTAAACTGACTGCCTCTTGTTGTTTTCAGTATAAATACATTATAAGAAAGAAAAATCATACAGTATGCATTAATTAGTAACACTTTCCAACTGTACGCAATTGTTGTATCGAATAACTAATAATATTCTTTGCTTACGTTATCGAACAACAGACAGAAGGACTGAAAAACATACAGATACACTAATTGATTTTAAAATTACTCTTAGGCATTTTAGAAAGTGTTAAAAAGGCTTAACGCAAAAGAGAAAATGAAGCTGTTAGATTATAATTACAACTTTTAAACTCTCTGAATATTTTACTGTAGCCCTGTAAATCTGAAAGTTAATCATATCATATTCTATACAAAACAATATTTTAGAATATTAATAATACATGTTAATGATTTAAGATTTTTGTAGTAGAAAGTTTTTTAAATACAACTTTTAAAAAATTCTGTCCTAAAACGTAATACATTCGCTTTTTTTTTTTTTGTTGTTGTTGTTGCTGTTGTCCCTGTAAACAAACTAGTTGTACAGGACCAATTAATGACATTTTAAATAGGGAAAATTCTATAGGGAACATGAGCGTATAATTTAAAAAAAAATCTAAACATATTAACGGATGATATGAGCCGGAGACAAACACATAGAAAGGTAGACAATCGGACAGACAGATGCGCAAATTGAAATCAAATTCCCACTAAAATTATAAGAAAGTGTTCAAACGCTCATGTAAACAAAAATGCAATTCCAGCAATTTTTATTAATACCTCTTAATATGACTGATTGTTTTTTTGTGGCCCTGTAAATCTAATGCTAACCATACTATATAACATAGAAGGCACACTCTTTCGTGCATACGAATAATATATTTCAATTGCATTAAGCTTTGTGGAAGATAAAATTATTAAAATGTGGTTTATAAAAATAACTCTCATACAACACAATGCTTTGGAGCACTTTCAAGTACCCCTGTATACAAACCAGTTAGAAATGTACTCTACTTTACATAGGAAACATACTATAGGGAAATGAATAACATATTAAAATTTCATTAAAGTTTCTATACATTAATATTAATATATGATTTATAGAAACTCCTCTCATAGAACACAATGCTTTCGAATACTTTTGGGAGTCCCTGTACACAAAACAGAAGAGGTATCCATTCCATTTTCAATAGGGAACATCCGATTGTGAACATCAATAAAATATATCGGTTTAAAGAAATTCCATAAATATTTACGGAAATTAGAGCGCAGAAAAACAGACAGAGAGACAGACAGACGGGCAGAAGAAAAGTCAGACATATACACAAATTGAAATTATATTCAAACTAAAAAAATGATAGAAACTGTCAAAAACACTTAATGTAAACGAAAGTACAATTCTAGCAATTTTTTAATAATAGCTCTTAATTTAACTGTATATTTTTGTGTCACCCTGTAAATCCAATGGTAACCATGCTATATTCTATGCAAAGCATTCTTTTCTGCATATAAATAACATATTTCAATTTCCTAAAACTTCGTGGAAAATAAAGTTATTAAAATTTGATTTATAAAAATATCTCACAAAGAACGCAATGTTTTGGAGTATTTTTGAGTGTCCTTGCACATACACTAGTGGTGGTATGTAATCTGTATTATATAGGAAACATCCAATAGCGAACATGAATAACATATTTGAATTTCATGAAGATATTATACAGTAAATGTATGAAAATATGGTTTATAGAAATACCTCTCATAGAACACAGTTCTTTGAAATACTTTCGGGTGTCCTGTACACAAACCAGTAGAGGTGTTATGATGCTTCATAACTGTTTGTTCATTTTTAATATTTCATAATTAAAATTTCTATTCTGTAAAAAAAAAAAAAAAAAAAAAAAAAAAAAAAAAAAAAAAAACAGATTTTCTTAGCTACATTTTTATTTCAAGGCGACCTGTAGGTTCGTGTATCGCACGTTAAAGAGTTTATTCGTTTCTCGTATACTCGTTTCTTGGGAAGTATTATTTTTGTCGAGTGTTCCTTTGTTTATTCTTTTGCGATATTTTAAGCGGATTTGAAAAAGCACTGGTCTGTGCATCCCTTTCATAAAAAGAGTTTTCTATTATCTCTCACTCCCATACAGTGATGAGAAAATATTGGTGTATCTTGTTCCTAAGTGGAAGAGAATGTTACTTTTCTCCCGTATTTCACAGTTCGATGGCTGGGATGTGTCAAAGCATCGAGTAGGGAGGGGCCGGCCTGAAGGTTAGCAGGTGTTTCTCTCAGCTGTTTTTTTTTCACGGTTGCAGCGGAGGAATGAAACAGGGAAATGCTTTGTAGATAAAAATATTTGTGTTTACCTGGGGCGTGAAATGGAGTCAAGTTTTTGTGGGGGCTTGCAAGGTTAGCTGACCGCTGGCGTGAGAATTTTGGTTTGGGAAATTTTTAAATGGGGCGTTTTAAAGTTTTAACTAATGTGGGACCAGTGTGATATTTTCGGTTGTTTGTAGCGAATCAGTCTTTTTTTTCAGCTGTGGCGAATGGCAACGAATCATGTTTTCGTTACGGTTTTTTTAAGTGACTGCGTAGTTCCTCGTGCAGCGGTGAGCTGAAGTAGGATTGGTTTCTCAAAAAAGAATTGTAATTTTTTCTTGAGGAGAGAAAATTGTATTGTTGTGTGGATTTTTAAGGGAGAGGGGCCTTTGGGCCCTCTCTCACACACACTGAGTCTCCATCTCGACCCTTACACTGACTCTCAAAGTTTTGCTTGGCCTTAGCTGGTTCACCCTCGGTTCAAACTATCACCCTCGGTTCAAACTATCGGAGTTGCAGTACTGGTGTCCTTAGAAGGGAAGTACGTCTTCTTGGATGGCCTCGTTCGTCTTCGTTCTGGGGGGCTTGTTATAAAATGAAGGAAATTCCTTGCTTAAACGCCGCCCTTACTCTGCTGAAGAAAACAAAAAATGAGGGGCCTGGCCGTGTTGGAAATCAGTGATGACCCCCGCACCAAAGCAATGAGCCTCCGTTTTGTACGTCGCCGGATACTAAGCAGTTTCTTTTACTTCTGGTGATTCAAACAGAAATTTTTTACACACCTTCTAAGTGTCGAAAATTAGAGGGATAGCCGAACCCTCCTGGCGATACCTGCAAATGATGTATTCACGTTTTATGGTGAATTCTGATTTTATTATACTACTCAAAAAAATAAGGTAAACCAATTTGTTTATTTTCTGTAACTGTAAAACTACTGTAAAGTTTTCTCAATTAAGGAGATTGAAAAAAGGTTGAACTTTGTTGTTTCCCTCTTCTGTTTTAAGTGAACTAAAAAAAGTATGTCATATCATCTTAAGAATGTCTGAAATTATGTATTAATATAAATGAGATTTCAATTTCTGTCAAAGTCTGCCTGTAAGAAATGTTGTTGTTTGCGAAAATTTACTAAATAACCAATATAGTCTTAAATAAATTACACAATTTAAAGATTATTTTAATTTGTGTTTTGTGCTTATTTTGATTTTTCTCCCTTTATTATTTCTGAGCTAATTATGTTATTCAAGTGTGCGGTTTAAAGTTTGTTTTGACTAAAAGAAATGAGTATAAAATTCTGCTTATGTGAAACGGTTGTTTCACTTCGAAATGGGTTATTAATTAATGGTACTCATTAGAGCTTAGAAAAAAAAAGAATCAAAAATTTTAGAGTTAATTAACCTGTAGAATGTTTTTCATATGTTACATATTTATTACCTTTTGTTAATGTGGTGAATATACTTAATATATAATCTGGAATACATTGGTTTTGAGGAAAAAATTAAAACGTCTGTTTTGTTACTCTAATGAATTTCTTTGGAATTGAATTTGAAAAGGTAAATTTAAATTTTAAAGCAAGGAAATGCATTGTTTGTCCTGTGAATTTATTCCAGATTATACAATTTTTGATTAATTAGCTATTAAATCTTAGAAGTAATGATTTTTGAAGTAATTCTTTCTTTAAAGTAAAAATTTTAAATCTTTATTTAAATTCTTTTCGTCAGGATTGGGTCTTTTGTTGTTTTTGTATATTCACCAACTGTTTTATCTTTTTTGAAACTTTAAGGGATGAAACCTCTTTTTTGAAACTAACTGGGATTAATGCTAAGTTAATTATGTCGGGCTATCTAATGAGTACTGTATGGGCGTTTTGTACTACCAGTAAAAAAAAATATTAAATGAACCACTATTCGATCCTAAGTTGATCTGTCAAGAATTTTTAATAAGAAATTAATGAAAAAGCTAAAAATTAAAAAGTGTATAGAAGAAACAATCATAAAAGAGGTATAAACTCCATTTTCAATAGCAAACATCCGATAGTGAACTTAAATAACATCATATCGAACACAATTGTATCGAATAACTATTAATATTCTTTGGCTACGTTATCGCACAACAGACGGAAGAACTGAAAAACATACAGATAGACTAATTGATTTTAAAATTACTCTTATGCATTTTGGAAAGTGTTAAAAAGGCTTAACGCAAAAGAAAATGCAGCCGTTAGATTATAATTACAGATTTTAAACTCTCTGAATATTTTACTGTAGCCCTGTAAATCTAAAACTTAACCATATCATATTCTATACAAAACAATATTTTAGAATATTAATAATAAATGTCAATTTTTTAAGATTTTTGTAGTAGAGAGTTTTTTAAATATAATATTTAAAAAATTCTGTCCTAAAACAAATACATTGGCTTTATTTTTATTGTTGTTGTTGTTGTCCCTGTAAACAAACTAGTTTTACAGGCCCTATTAATGACATTTTAATAGGGAATATTCCATAGGGAACATGAGTGTATCATTTTTAGGAAATTCTCAAAATATTCACGGATGATAGGAGCCGGAGACAAACAGATAGAAAGGTAGACAGTCGGACAGACAGATTCACAAATTGAAATCATATTCCCACTAAAATTATAATAAAGTATTAAAACGCGCATGTAAACAAAAGTGCAATTCCAGCAAATTTTTATTAATGTAACTGATTATTTTTGTGTGGCCCTGCAAATCTAATGCTAACCATACTATATTACATAGAAGGCACACTCTTTTGTGCATGCGAATAAAATATTTCAATTGCAATAAGCTTTGTGAAAGATAAAATTATTAAAATTTGGTTTATAAAAGTAACTCTCATACAACACAATGCTTTGGAGTACCTTCAAGTGCACCTGTACACAAACCAGTTAGAAATGTACTCTAATTTACATAGGAAACATCCGATAGGGAATTGAATAACATATTAAAATTTCATTAAAGTTTCTATACATTAAATGTATCAAAATATGATTTATAGAAACTCCGCTCATAGAACACAATGCTTTTGAATACTTTTGGGTGTCCCTGTACACAAACCGGAAGAGGGGTCCATTCCATTTTCAATAGGGAACATCCGATAGTGAACTTCAATAAAATATATCGGTTTAAAGAAATTCCATAAATATTTACGGGATTTAGAGCGAAGAAGAACAGACAGAGAGACAGACAGACGTACAGAAGAACAGTCAGACATATACACAAATTGAAATTATATTCACACTAAAAAAATTATAGAAAGTGTCAAAAATGCTTAATGTAAACGAAAGTTCAATTCTAGCAATTTTTTATTAATAGCTCTTAATATAACTGAATATATTTGTGTCACCCTGTGAATCTAAAGGTAACTATGCTATATTCTATGCAAAGCATTCTTTTGTGCATACAAATAACATATTTCGATTTCCTAAAATTTCGTGGAAAGTAAAGTTATTAAAATTTGATTTATACAAATATCTCCCAAAGAACGCAATGCCTTGGAGAACTTTTGAGTGTCCCTGTACATAACCTTGAGGTGGAATGTAATCTCTTTTATATAGGAAACATCCAATAGTGAACTTGAATAACATATTTCAATTTTATGAATATATTGTACAGTAAAGGTATGAAAATATGGTTTATAAAAATACCTCTCATAGAACACAATTCTTTGAAATACTTTCGGGTATCCCTGAACACAAACCAATAGAGGTATAAACTCCATTTTCAATAGGAAACATCCGATTGGGAACATGAATAACATATATCAGTTTCAAAAATTTCCATAAATAATTACGGGAGTTAGAGTGCGGGAAGACAGACAGTCGGACAGATACACAAATTGATATCATATTCACACTTAAAAAAAATGTTAGGAAGTGTTAAAAATCCATACTGTAAACGAAAGTAGAATTCTAGGAAATTTTTAATAATAGCTCTTAATATAACATAATATTTTTGTGTCACCCTGTAAATCTAATGGTAATCATGCTATATTCTATGTAAATAATTCTTTTGTGCATATAAATAACATATTTCAATTTCCTAAAACTTCGTGGAAAGTAAAGTTATTAAAATTTGATTTATAGAAATATCTCTCATAGAACGCAATGCTTTAGAATGCTTTTGAGTGTCCTTGTATATAAAACAGAGTTGGTATTTAATCCATTTTATACAGGAAAAATCCTATAGTGAACTGGAATAAGATGTCTCAATTTCATTAAGATATGTGTACAGTAAAGGTGTGAAAATACACTGATGGAAAAAAAATCCCAACACAAGGATGGAGCGGTGCTAGATAAACGAAATTTGGTAGGCGTGTTTATACATCTGAAAGATGACGTCGGTTCAAATTTCGAGCTACGCGCATAAGTGTGGCGCCTGTAGCGACACTATGAACATGCAAATGAGGTTTGCTTTAAATAAGCGCTGTAAGGTTCGTGTTCGATTTTACAGTTGAGATTTGACGTAGTGGGTTAATGTTAGTCAAGGAATCCTCTAAGAAGACGAGGAAGCCATTATCAACAGCTCACTGAGTTTGAACGAGGTCGTATAGTAGGGCTACGAGAAGGTGGGTATTCTTTCCGCGATATTGCAGAAAGACTTGGTAGGAATGTATCCACTGTGCATGAGTGTTGGCAGCAGTGGTCAAGGGAAGGTACTGCCTCAAGAAGACCGGGTTCCGGGCGGCCACGTGGCACTACTGAGAGGGAAGACCTCCGTGTTCGGCGTATGGCTGTGGCTAATCGCACTGCGTCTGCAGCTGAAATTCGAGCTGCAGTTGGCACCACAGTGACACAACGATCTGTTACAAATCGGTTACTTCAAGGACAGCTCCGAGCCAGACGCCCTGTAGCGTGCATTCCACTGACTCCAAACCACTGCCGTTTGCGACGTGAGTGGTGTCAAGCTAGAGCTCATTGGAGGACGGAGTGGAGATCTGTTGTGTTTTCTGATGAAAGCCGGTTCTGCCTTGGTCGCAGTAATAGCCGTGTGTTGGTTAGAAGGAGGCCAGGTGAATGCCTGCTAGCGACCTGTCTGCGGCCTAGACACACAGGGCCTACTCCTGGAGTTATGGTTTGGTGAGCAATTTCGTATGACAGCAGGAGCACTCTCGTGGTTATCCCACCCTGACTACAAATTTGTACGTCAGTCTAGTGATACAACCTGTTGTGCTGCCATTCATCAACAGCATTCAAGGGGGTGTTTTCCAACAGGATAACTCTCACCCTCATACCTCTGTTGTAACCCAACATGCTCTACAGAGTGTCGACATGTTGCCTTGGCCTGCAAGGTCACCGGATCTTTCTCCAATCGAGCACGTATGGGACATCATTGGACGACAACTCCAGCGTCATCCACAACCAGCATTAACCGTCCCTGCATTGACCGCCCAAGTGCAACAGGCATGGAACTCCATCCCACAAACTGATGTTACCTAGACAAATGTATTGCTGAAATTTCATTACTGTACAATAATTTTTTCTTGGTGTTGGGATTTTTATTTTCCATCAGTGTATGATTTTAACAAATACCTCTCATAGAACACAATGCTTTGAAATACTTTCGGATGCCCCTGTACACAAACCAGTAGAGGTATAAACTCCGTTTTCAACAGGGAACATCCGATAGTGAACTGGAAAAACATATTTCAATTTCATTAAGATATGTGTGCAGTAAAGGTATGAAAATACGATTTATAGAAATACCTCTTATAGAACACAAAATGCTTTGAACTTCTTTCGGGTGTCCCTGTATACCAACCAGTAAAGGTATAAACTCCATTTTCAAACCGGAACATCCGATAGTGAACTTAAATATCATATATCAGTTTCAAGAAATTCCACAAATATTTACGGAAATTAAAGAGCGGAGAGGCAGACAGACGGACAGACAGACAAACCGAAGTCATTAACACTTTTCAACCTTATTGCGAAGTGTTAAAAATGTTAGAAAATGTGAAAAACTCTTAATGTAAACGAAAGTACACTTTTAGCAAATATTTATTAATAGCTCTTTATATAACTGAATATTTTTGTGTCACCCTGTAAATCTAATGCTAATCATGCTATATTCTATGGAAAGCATTTTCTTTTGTCTTATATAAAACACATTTCAATTTCATAAATCTTTGTACAAAGTAAAGTTAAAAATTTAGTTTATAGAACTATCCGTCAAAAAACGCAATGCTTTGGATTACTTTTGTGTGTCCCTGTACACAAGTCAGTGGTAGTATTTGCTCCATTTTATACAGAAAACAACCGAAAGTGAACTTGAATAACATATTTCAATTTCATTAAGATTTGTGTACAGTAAGGTTATGGAAAGATTGTTTATAGAAATGCGTCTCATAGAACGCAATGCTTTGAAATATTTTAGGGGGTCCCTGTACAGAAACTAGTAGAGGTGTAAACTCCATTTTTAACAGGGAACATCCGATAGTGAACTTGTATAATATATTTCAATTTCATTAAGATTATTGTATAGTAAGGGTATGAAAATATCGTTTATAGAAATGCCTCTCAAAGAACACAATGCTTTGAAATATTTTCGGGGGTCCCTGTACACAAACCAGTAGAGGTATAAACTCCATTTTCAACAGGTAACATCCGATTGTGAACTTGTATAACATATTTCAATATCATTAAGATTTTTGTACAGTAAGTGTATGGAAATATGGTTTATAGAAATGCCTCTCATAGAACACAATGCTTTGAAATATTTTCGGGGGTCCCTGTACACAAACCAGTAGAGGTATAAACTCCATTTTCAATAGGGAACATCCGATAGTGAACTTGAATAACATATATCAGTTTCAAGAAATTCCATGAATATTTACGGGAGTTAGAGCGCGGACAGACAGACAGACAGACAGACAGACGGATAGACAGATAGACAAACCCAAGTCATAAACACTTTTCAACCTTGTTGGAAAGTGTTAAAAAAAAGGGGGGCGGAATGCTTATTGCCTGTTGTTCATTGAATTTTGTCGTAGACTGTGCTGTTGTGTAATTATTGTAATGGGTAAAAAACCTTCCTTACTGTTACAAAAATCTCAGATACATTAACCCTATATAAAATTAGATTTTCTGAACGTCAAATAAGTTCGAGCGTAAATAATCCCAACACAGCTGTGCATGAAGCTGATAGTAAATTTTAAATTTCGGGAAAAGCTATGGACTTTAAGAGAAGTGATCGCCCTAGAAAAACTAGTGCACGTGATGATCGTGTGATAAGAAGGATAGTCGTACGAGATCCAAGAACCTCCTGCAATACGATTAGTGATTCTCTGGCTGCAAAAGGCACCAACATCAGTTTTAGTACTATTTCAAGACGTTTGGCCAAAGATTTTGGTTTATCATCCCATAAACCTGCAAGGAAACCTCGACTTACTCGAAGTATGAAAAATAACTGACTTTCGCCAGACAATATCAAAATTGGACAGTACAGCTGTGGAGTAGGGTCTTATTTTTGGATGTGTCATGTGTGCAGCAATTTTCTCCACGTGCTATAAGCGTTCGCTGTCCAAGAAAATAAAGAAATGATGAGAGATATACAATTCAAACTGTGAAACATCTTCCAAGCCAAATGATATGGGGTGCAATGTCTGTGTCCGGTATTGCTAGTCTGTATTATATGCCACCTAAAACCACTGAGAACGGAAAACGGTACCTTAATTTGTTACGTGAGAACTTGAAACTTCAAATGTGTGTTCATAAATGTTCAGTTTTCATGCATGATGTGACTCCGTGTGACAAGGCGAATATTGAACGCATGGAAAATCAAAGTACTTCATTGGCCAGGTAACAGCCCAGATTTGAATCCAATAGAGAATCTGTGGTATATTGTGAAAAATAAAGTCGCCGAAAAGCAACCATCCACTGCTATGGCAATTGTTGAAGCAATAAAGCATTTCTGGTGCACAGACATTTCTAAAGCTTACTGCAAGTGTCTTATTTATAGCATGCCTAAAAGGATTGCACAAGTTATTAAAAATAAAGACTATCCTGCAAACTACTGACTGTTATTATAGTAAATAACCATGTACAGTCTATTTTGTTCTTTTATATGTAAAATATGCATGCTATTTTTGAGGAATTCCATTTAATCTGATTTTTCTATGGGTGGTCTTAAATTTTTACAAATGACTGTATACCATATTGAATAGGAAATCTTTTCTGGTTACCTGTATATAAACTAATGAGGCTAATTATACAATTTTCAGTTGTAAATATGCATCCAAGAACATGAATAATGTATATCACTTAGGAGACATTCTGAAAATTTTTACGCTAAATAGAGAGCGGGCATATGGGCAGAAAAATAAACGTATCGAAGTTATAATTCCTCTTTAACTAATTTAATAAGTGTTAAAAGGAATAGCACAATTAAATTCACTTCCAGTAATTTCCATAAATATTCCGTAATTTATTTAAACATATTTGTTAGGTCATGTAACATAATCATCATATTATGTTACATATCTACCATATTTTGCAGAAAGTAGAAAAATTACATTGATGAATAACATATTAACTTCATTATGTTCTGAACGGAAAAAAAGAATTTAATATGCGCTTTATTCAATTGACTCACATGAAGCGTTATTGATTGAAATTATCTTAGTTGTCTTTGTGTACCAACCAGTCGTGCTATTTATACAATTTTCAATAGGAATGATAATAAATATGAAGCTAAATAAAATATATCAGTTTGATTAAATCCTGACTATTTTTACTGAAATTAGAACTCCAAACGTCAGATTATTATACTGTCAAAAGGACAGATACATAAAAAGATTGATTAAAAAGTATTTGAACTCTTTTAAATTTTGTTGGAAATTGTGCGTGTACACAATTATAACACTGCTGACAAAACTTAAAAATTATGGATTCCGTAAATACTTGTTTAATACTTATTGTTTTCAACTCAAATTTATCACAAAATTATAATGACTTTCTCCAAAAGCAAATCTTTCAGCCCCCTACCACAAAAGAATTAAATAAATAAAATAAAATAAAATGAATACAATTTCACGTTATTGATTACTGCCTTTATTACCAGCTATTCTTTATTTAGTGTTACACTAAAAATCTATTTTTACATTATTGTAAAAATGAGTAGCATATTAACTAAATTACAGTGCTTTTAATATAAAATTCATAACATGCATAATAAAACTAGTTGGCATAGGTGGACTCCGCGCAGTTCATCATCACGTATTTGTTTCCACACATTTTAATTATTGTTAAAAACTATCAAAGTAAAATTAACCTATCGCATCTCTGCAAGAAAATGGACAGAACTTATAAATGCAATATTTGAGAAGAATCAACTTATAGGTGGTATAAAGAAAAAAACTTGGCTATAGTAAAACTTACATGAATGCCTCTTAGGTAGATCAATTGAGAGTTATAGATGCGACATATTCCGCGCTCATTGGGGTCATTTTATATGCATTTTTCAACAACATAAACCCAAATTTGATTTCTTTAGAAATCGAAATGTTCCAATCACTTCGTTCATCTCCTCTCCCTCTCTCTCTCCACCCCCCCCCTCTCTCTCTATATATATATATATATTATATGCTTATATGCATTTAATCGAAATCTTATCATCATGGTAACTCCCGAAATAATACTCCAAATCGAACCAAATTTGCACAGCGAATTTATCTTATAAATATCTTGGATAAGTTCGTTAACAAACAAGGGGAGGTCACGAACTGTTCAAAAGGTATTTTTATATGTCATATATCCTATGAAAGGTCTCATTGAACTGATAACGAAAATATCCATCTTATCGGCAAATGCGCCCCCTAGTGTAAGTTATTAGGAACTAAATGTTGTAAATTACATATTCCGCAGTAATGTACTTTGAAGAATTTCTATCATTATAATCAGCTTTGTAATAAATTATTATTCAAAATACAACTGTATATATTGTTAGTAAAGTATTTTACTGTATATTAGTTATTTTTTGGCAACATTAAATTTTTAAGTACTAAAGTATACATGAAAAATATTAAAAAAGGATAATGTAGGAAAGAAATATCTTTTTATTCTTAATAAGAAAATTTCAAAGTTTTGATTTATTTTTTACTTTTATTATTGTATAAATGAACCTATTTTAATTATTTGTAAATTATATTCATATAATTTTATATAATTAACTACAAAATGAAAAAAAAACTAGTTTACATATAACAAATATAAAAAATGTAATTACATACAAATAAATGATATTTCTTGGTAATGATATTTTATGATAAAACATTCTAAACGCAAAATTATTCTGCAGTGTGAGCAGCCAATAAATTACATATTGTGACAAGTTGGAGAGGAACAAGATACATTTGGAAATTCAAACAGTTGTTCTCTTAAAGAAGGAAAAGATGTTGGTTTTTCAACAGGAAAGTCACCTTTGTTCCAATCATATAAAAATAAATCATTGAAGCAATCAGCTTGAAATTTGTTTAAACTCAAACTATACGTTTTGATTATTGTTTTGCGTTCTAGAATATCAATTGATGAATTAGTAAGAAAAGCTTCTTCTATGACACGTTTAAAAAAATCCTTCCATTGATGGAAAAAATTTAAATCTAACGGTTGCATAAAACCAGTTGAACACTTTGGAAAAGCACGTGGTGTAACGTTTTTGCCAGGCAAATAATAAAGGTGAGAATCTGTTTGACCACTCCACAAATATACAAACAAAACTGAACGAGCTTCAATATTTGAATATAAACAATTTTCAGCCCATTTACGAACGTGTGCTTTTTTTTAATTTGCTAGATTTCGAACATGTGACATAAAAGTTTTTACATTTTTCCATTATTACGCCAATTTGTTGCCCGATTACAGGACCAAATGAATCACCAGTTGCGTCTTTTAATATAATAAATAGAGGAGAAAGCAGTTTACCTCCCATTGAAATCATATGTTGAATTGTATAGGCTTGGTGTATTATTCAATGTATAACTGTACCACCAAATTCAATTTGATCAAAACCATGCTCTCGTTGAAATGTAGTGAATTTTATTATTTTCCTTGATGCGATAACATACTTAATTTTAAAACTGTGTAGCCATCCTTTTGGTGCTTGAAAGTTCAGCAAGCTGAAAATCAAAATCTGATATTAAAAATAGGTGTACGAGTTATTTTTTATTACGTTATAACTTAGGTAAAAATTAATGGAAAATAAAAAATCATAATTCAGCTCCCGTGCTTTAGTAATGGCCCAACTTCTTAAGCTACGATCATGAATTATGATTCCTTTCGAATGAGCTTCACAGAAAGATTCAAAGACGAATTCAGAATTCTGACGGTATTATTTTTTCAAACTACCAATATTCTCGCAATATTTTCTAAATCTTGAAATGTAAGTTTGATGTCTAATTCTTTTCAATCGGTTTTGAATCGAGCAGTATTTCCACATGGGATGATTGTCAATAAAATCCAATATTTTGCATATTTAGTCATATATGAAATATCCGTAGCCAGAAAGATTATCTTGTACATCGACATAATCAGTATTGTGGCTACTGACATTACATGGTGGAACCGCTAAATTCCTAGTATCTTCAAGTTCATAATTACAGAGGGATTCATATAATTCTTCTTCTTCATCAAAATTAAAATTTTATTTAGCATTTAAGCTATTAATGGTAGTTTTTATACGTTCACAGAGTTCATTTTCAGTCCTTGATAGCCGATAATCTGATAATAAATCTAATTTATTTAATTGTTGTTTAAGATGCGCAAGTATAATTTTAGAGGATATCATTTTTCATTTGGTTGCTTCGTTAAAAACAGAAGAAATATCTTTTTTCATTCCATAAAGCCTTTCTTTTGAAATGCAGACGATAATTTTTATCATACTTTATTAGAAAAAAAATTATTTAAAAAAAAAATTAATTCATTACCCTAGCAACCGGAAAAAAGTAAGAAGAAAATTATTTTTTTAATTAATAATTATATCACTACATACAATATAACAATTATAGTGAAATATATACATATAATATAAAGTATTAATTTTATTCATCACTATAAAAATTACGAGTGCTTTTTTTAACATTTGTTGCGTTTTTCCTTTTAATATTTTTCCTATAAAGTTTAGTATTTAAAAATTTGTTATTGCCAAAAAATAACTAATATACAGTAAAATACTTTACGTACAATGTATACGGTCGTATTTGGAATAATAATTTATTACAAAATTGATTATAATGATATAATTTCTTCAAAGTACATTACTGCGGAATATGTAATTTGCAACGTTTAGTTCCTAATAACTGACGCTAGGTGGCGCATTTGCCGATAAGATGGATATTTTCGTTATCAGCTCAGTGAGACCTTTAATATGATATATAACATGTTAAAATACCTTTTGAACAGTTGGTGACCCACCCTTGTGAGTTGCTCCACAATTTTGTTTTCAAGTGGCTATGTATGCATAGACCATAGTAAGGGTCTCAACCAAGTTTATAAATTAATTTTATCTGCCATAATATTTCCAATCGCTTTTTCTGACCAAAAAATTCCTATCTCCAAACCTTCATGAAAATCGCTATATCTAATTTCGTGTAAACTATGTTTCTGCCATACGTTGCAATTGGCCTTTATAGGTTTAATATCGAACGCGAAAGTTTCTGAAGATAAAAATATTTCCGATCATTTATGTACCCCTAAACTTTCATTCAAAATCTCTATATCGATTTCCGAGTAAATCCAATTTTTGCCATACGTTATAACTGGCTGATAAAGGGTTAACTGAGAACGCGAATTTTTCTGAAGAGGAGGGTAAATCCAATCGTCTTAGCACCTCCCCGAAAACTCTTAATCCGCAACTTAAAAAAAAATCGCTATATCCATTTCCGAGTAAACCTGATTTCTGCTGTGTTTTGCGATTGGCCGATAAAGGGTTAACTGTGAACGCAAATTTATCTGAAGATGAGATCCAATGGTTTTTTCCCATCAAAAATCTCTAATTCCAAACTTTCATCAAAATCGCCTTCCCCATTTAGGTGTAAACCCAATTTCTGCCATACGTTGCAATTGGCCTTTAAAGGTTTAACTGTGAACGCGAATATTTCTGACGATGAGGACAATTCCAATTGTTTAAGCACCCCGAAAAGCACTTAATTCCAAACTTTCACCAAAATCCTTAAATCCATTTCCGAGTAAACACAATTTCTGCCATTTGCTGCCATTGACCAATAAAGGGTTAACAGCGAAAACAATGTTTTCTGGAAATAAGGGTTAATCCAAGCACCCAGAAAAACACTTAACTACAAACTTTTTTGAAAATTGCTATATCCATTTCCGAGTAAACCCAATTTCTGCTATATGTTACAATGGGCCGATAAAGGGTTAATAGCGAACACGGATTTTTCTGCCTTTCGAAATTTTCAAAGTCGCATGTTTATAGTTAATGATGTTCATCCCGGCATCAAAACTGATAATTAAGAGTTGTTCTTACATCTTTACTATAAAGATATTTCTTTTCATGCACGTTTAAGTGAAAATTTTCCCTATTCTCCCATGTTAATAAAATCATAAATTTTGAATAACTTCTGAAGTTTTTTAATTAGAATGTTGAAAATACATAGGGTTTTTGCCAGTGTCATAAATAATATTTTAAAACTAGTTTGAGTCTGACCTCTCTGCGATCATTTGTTCGTGAGATATCGTGTAAACAGACTAACAAACAAATGAACTAACACACTAACGGACTAACACACTAACACACTAACGGACTAACACACTAACGGACTAAAAACTAACAGACACCCTACAGATGGACACCATACAAATTTTGTCATTTTCGGATTCCTTACACCTGAAAACGTATAAAATGTCAAAAAACCGAGGTCGAAAATTTTCACGTTTACTTAAGTTCCCCATACCTATAGTATGATGGGGAACTAAAACTTCTTGAGATAAATTCTAATAAAATAATATTACATTTATTTTTTATACATATAAATAATTATAGAAGAGGAAATTTGTTTAGGAATTTAAATAGGGTGTCATCTACTCTTATTCATTCAATTTAATACTTAAATTGCAACATAGAGCATAGATGCCAACATTTTAATTTATTCCGGGATTATTTATTAGCCCGTCTCTATTTCACACCACTTTATTTACGGGAAGAAAAAATATCTTCAATATACAGCTTCGATAAAATAAGAAAAATTTACTCTGAAAAAATAAGTGGTATGAAATGAAAGCGAGGCTACAAATACTCCGGAATAAACTAACATGTTGGCATTTATGTACAGAGTCAGATGCTCTTTCTGTTTCTTTTATGTATAATACACCTAAATAAAAAAAATAAAAAAAAAGCAGTTTTCTGCATTATTGTAAACGCCATATCTGTTAAAATGTTTATAAAATTACTAAATATTTAGATTATAATTCGACATTTTATGAAGTGTGAAGTGTACAAAACTCAAAAAAGAGCAATCTAAAATAACTATTTCTTTTTTCGAATTTTACAAAAATGTTAAAGCAAAAAAGAAATTTTCAATAAATTTTGAGCATTAAAATTTCCCCGGATAAGAAATGAGATTTCTTCGCTTCATTTCACTAACATTCTACATTATTAAGTTTCAGTGATCGATATTTTAAGCTGTATCATTATTATAATAACCTCCAACCCAGACAAAATGCATCGTTAGTTGTGTGTCTCACTTACACAGAAATTAAATTATCACATTTTTGCTTGAGTTGCATTATTGTTATGAGATGGTTGAATAAATAACCGCCAGGTACATTAGTTATTTTTAGTTAGAATATCTTAATCTATATTATATTCATAGCTTTTGTGATAAAGGGCATATCCTTCTGATTTTGGAATAGTTCCCAAGGAAATGAATATTAAACATAAAAGTTTTGCAATAACAGTTATTTCGTGTTTTTCGTAATTAATCGAAGATTTTTGTATTGTCTTTTAATGTAAATTCCCTTTTTTAAAGTGATACTGTTGCAAAATATTTATAAATTAAAGGGTTGGCTTAATCGTAATAATTGGGTTGTTAAATGGTAAATTAAAGAAGTACCGATTGCAAAATTAAATAGTTTAATATTAAATTATATATATATATATATATATATATATATAATAAAAATAATTATGCTTTGACAAAAATCAATACATAAATGATCACATTTTATTGAATTCAAAATTGCTGATCTTAGTAGCAGAATACTACATTATATTGCAATGTAAATAATACAAGGTCTGTTCCAAAAGTAATGCGCCCATTTTTATTTTAAGAAATTTATTGAATCGATTCGTACAATTACTCAATATTCTTCGAAATACATACCTCCTGCTTCAACACGCTTGTTCCAACGCGATTTCCATGGTTTATATGAGACCTTTTAGTCCGTCACAGGAATGTACTTTAGTAATCCCGTCGTAGCCGCCTTGATATACTCTAGGGTCCCCAAATGCTGTCTTTTGAGGGATTTTTTAATCTTCGGGAACAAAAAGAAATCTGGCAGGGACAAATCAGGACTGTAAGGTGGTTAAGAGCGTGGAGATGCCGGCCTTGGTCAGGCTTTGACCTGCGATTTGCTCATTATTGCCTTTTTTGGGCGTGGGGATGACACCGTATGCCACTCTGCGCTCTCTTTTTTTGTTTGTTTTCTTGGTCGTACAAGAAGATCCAAGATTCGTCACCACATTCGACATTGTCCAAAAAAAGTCGGATTCCATCTTGATTTCGACCGAGAACTCACACCAGTGTTCACTGAAACAGGCACTGTGACTCTACAGGAGGTCGGAGCCGACTGACGCTGGTGCGCTGTGTTTCCAAGACTCCACCTACCCTTCCGTGCAAGCGGCAACCCAGTACGACGGATAATCGCGGCAGAAGAAAATGGGGCGCACTACTTTCGGGACAAACCTTGTACAATTTTACAATTTTATATTTTTTTACATTTTACAATTCTCCGACTAAAAGAAGTAAAAATGAAAAACAACAACAACAAAAATGTTATTAAATAACATTTTTAAATCAGATATATATATATATATATATATATATATATAATTATGAAAAAGCTATTAAGAAAACTATATCAATGTCACCACGTTCTATACTAAGATATAGAGATATGAACAATAAATCATGGCCATATAAAGTTATTACTTGTACCCTTATAATCTGAAAACCTACGTTTTTATGCATAACACATGGAACTAACGTTATAGCTAATGTAATGTATTGAAAAAAAAAATAAGTTTTTATCTTGGGTTTGCAGAAATAACTAATAAAAGGAAGTGAAAGAAGCTTTAGAAGAAAGATAAATTACTCCTTAACGGCAAAAACGTATTTTGAGAAAATAAATTTTGTCTGTGATTTGAAACAAATAAGTTGAAAAGTTAATAATAATAATAATAATAATAATAATAATAATAAAGGTAATAATATGTAAGGTCTACCATTTGGAAATTTAGCGATTTATTTACTCGGAACCCTAGATAAATTAGCAATTGATATTCAGAAATTTTGCTAAATTAAAGAAAAATCGCATAAATAAGTGTTAAAGTGATTGTAGTAAATAATAAATAATTTAATGATATTTAAAATAATGTAATAGATAATTCAACTCCCCCCCCAATATATATATATTATATAAATAAGCAAAATAATCAAAGCTTTATATAACTGAATATTTTTGTGTCACCCTGCAAATCTAATGCTAATCATGCTATATTCTATGCAAGGCATTTTTTTTTGTGCTTATAAATAAAACATTTCAATTTCATAAATCTTCGTGCAAAGTAAAGTTATTAAAATTTAGTTTTTAGAAATATCTCTCATAAAGCGCAACGCTTTGGAATACTTTTGTGTGTCCCTGTACGCAAATCAGTGGTAGTATTTGCTCCATTTTATACAGGAAACATCCGATAGTGAACTTGAATAACATATTTCAATTTCATTAAGATTTGTGTACAGTAAGGGTATGGAAATATGATTTATAGAAATGCCTCTCATAGAACACAATTCTTTGAAATACTTTTGTGTGCCCCTGTACACAAATCAGTGGTGGTATAATTTCAATTTTGAATAGGGAACATCCGATAGTGAACTAGTATAACATATTTCAATTTCATTAAGATTTTTGTACAGTAAGGGCATGAAAATATTGTTTATAGAAATGCCTCTCATAGAACACAATGCTTTGAAATATTTTAGGGGTCCCTGTATACAAACTAGTTGAGGTATAAACTCCATTTTCAATAGGGAACATCCGATAGTGAACTTGAATAACATATATCAGAAATTCCATAAATATTTACGGGAGTTAGAGCGTGGACGGACAGACAGACGGACGGACGGACGGACGAAAGAACCCAAGTCAAAACACTTTCAACCTTGTTGGAAAGTGTTAAAAAGGCTGATTAAGATAAAATGGAACATGTTGAAAGAGTAAAATTAACAGGGAAAAAAAAAATCTATTAAATTTTTGACTGAGATATTCTCATAATACGAAGCAACAAAAATTCCACATGATAACGGGAGAAGGAAGATGAGTGAATTAGATTGAAGTGCATCATACTTAGTACCGTCGGCAGTCGTGGCTAATATTATTCTGTGGAGAAATTTTTTTCTATAACTAGTAGATCTACAGATCAGGAGCTTTAACGTCTTTTTTGTATCGTTAATTACTCAATAAATTATTTTTACTTATTACATAGTATTTAAAATAATTATGTATATATATGATTAACTCAATACATAAATAGATATTATTATGAGAGGATCTACCGCCTTCTTCAATCCCCCGTTGTGTCCGTCTGTTTATATCTATCTGTATATATATGTGTGTATAAATAAGCAAAATAATCAAAACCAGATGAAAATTTAATCCTAAAACACATGAAGGCCTTCATCAGGGGAGCTCCCCCATGTAGGGAAAGGAATATGAGAAGTTTCTGACGAAGCGCTGGTAATTTAACCAAAAAACACGTTTCTAGCCCCCAACTTCTCACATATGGAAGCAAGACCATACAGCAAACGAATTTTAATTAATACATAGCATAAAATGCAATTAAATTAAAAAATCAAGCACAAAATATAATACATCAATATAAAATACAAGAATATAAATAATACAAGAATATATAAATACATAAATGGACAATCTTGAATAGTCAGAATATAGAAAATTTAACCCCCCTCCCCCCCATTATAAACACAGAACCCGTTTCAGCTAGTAGGATCACTTACCAGCACTTAAATGCCGCCCAAAGTGGAACAACAAACCTTAAGTGGGATTGTCATCAAGAACACTGAAATGTTTATTGATTAAAATAACAGTATAGCGGTTAACAGTTAGTACGTTTTTGAGATTTTCCATAGCCAGATTCAAGTCTAAATTGTGGGCGACATTTTGGCGACATTTAAGTGCTGGTAATACCTCTACTAGCTGAAACGGGTTCTGTGTTAATAATTGGGGTGGTTTTCAATTTTCCATATTCTGACTATTCAAGTTTGTCCATGTATGTATTTATATATTCTTGTACTATTTATATTCTTGTACTTTATATTGATGTATCATATTTTGTGCTTGATTTCTGAATTTAATTGATTTTTATGCTTTGTATTAATTAAAATTCGTTTGCTGTATGGTCTTGCTTCCATCTGTGAGAAGTTGGGGGCTAGAAACGTGTTTTTCGGTTAAATTACCAGCGTTTCGTCAGAAACTTCTCATATTCCTTTCCTTACATGGGGGATCTCCCCTGATGAAGGCCCTCATGTGTTTTTGGACTAAATTTATATCTAGCTTTGAGTATTTTGCTTATTTATTATAGTTTTATATTTCTTTTTGCTGCATTTGCGCATTGGTTTATAAAAACTTTGTTCTATTTCTTTTTATTTAATAATTCAAGTTTTACTCCCTCCTATATTTAAATTTTATCTTATATTATGTATATATATATATATATATATATATATGTATTGATAGACTTGCAATGGAGTTTATTTTCATTAAAAAATAAATTATGTTTAGTTACTTTATTTACATTATTTTGATTAGAAAAACACTACTGAATATCAATTGCCGGAATAATATGGAAGCGCCGAATTTTCAATGGTTCATTTTGGAAAGGTCGACAACATTAAATGCACTTTTATGTTCGCATACCTTTATTGGATGGAACAATATTGCGTCTATTGTCCTCAGCCCTTCGTGGTATAGTGTTTTCTTAGTGAAAATCATAATTTTTAATCCTTGGATAAGTTCTTTTCCGCTTTCTGAATTAAAATTTGTCTTAAGATCCAACACCAACAAATAAACGAAGTGAATTAAATTAAATTATTTTTTTTTGTTTATTTACTAGTATATAACCCCGTCAAAAATGACGGAATGTGAAATCAATGAACATAGTGAATCAAAGAAGGTTTTGCCTGCTTCGCTGGTCACTATATTTAAAGGAAATTATTTTATATCGCTTTATGAAGAAAAAAAAAATCATGAAACTGCTCAAAAGCTCAGTTCCTGTCCCCGCTACCTTCGGCAGCAACCCACTCATTCGCAGACTCTCGGCCGCCTGTGACAATAGCTTCCATTTGGGTGCTTCCATTTGTGGGCTACCATTTGGGTGATTATCAGATGGCAGTTTCGAAACGGACAGTATTAAAAAAATTGAAGTAGCAATTTTATATTTAAACCCCAGTTACATATGAACAACACGATACGTGGTGTACGTAATATGTTCTTTCACGCTTTTTCCTACATTTATTATTTATTCTATCAACTATAAAATGAGAACAATTTCACGCCAAATATAATATTACAATATACTATATTCGGATACATCTAACGCATGAGACAATTTTTTGTGGTTACAGTAGTAGTTAAGCAAGTTAATTGTAGTTGGTACATAAAATAATAAATAATTAAATAATTAAATATCTAAATCTGATCATAGTACAGCCGTAATATAGCTCACTTTATATACTTTTGCATTTTATCGCCATTTTAGACTAAAATACATAATTTATGTGATTATTTTTTTCTCTTCCTTTCTTTTCTTTTTCATTTTCCTTTCTTTTCTTTTCTGTTTTTCAATATTTTATAATTTATTTATATTTTTGATGCGCTAACTTGGCTTAAAGTGGTTTCCACAAAAGGAGAGTTCTTGGCGAAAAATATCTGATCTATTTCTTCATCAAAATTTTAAAATATTACCCAGGATTATCAATGAATCAGCTTTCATGCCAAGGAAGATTCATCCATGCAAAAAACGTTTAAACAAAACTATTTAAACAAAACAAAAAAGAAAAAAAATTAAAATTGAAGTATGTTAAAAAAGGTTATGGCCGTTTTTTTTACTCCATTTACATATTTTCATATGCATGAGCAAATTTAATCCATATAATATTTTTCTAACGTGGTCCAGTTACGATTATTTCTGTTTAGTAACGATACGATAGTGACTTAATAAAATACGTGAGGATAAAATATAATACATAAGCAATATTC
Organism: Salticus scenicus; assembly: GCA_963930645.1. Lineage (NCBI taxonomy): Eukaryota > Metazoa > Arthropoda > Arachnida > Araneae > Salticidae > Salticus > Salticus scenicus. Next base: position 94,835,167 of record OZ005649.1, read on the forward strand.
AAGCACGCGGACTCAGTTCACGATCTAATAAAAAATTACGACATTTGTACGATGAGATCATTTTATTGAAAAAATGTATTTTTAAAGGTTGCAATTTTACAATCTTTGCAAGCGTCAATTTAAATCTAGCAATATTTTAATGCTATAATCGCCATGTGGACTTCTGTCATAAATTGACTAAAAAACGCAGCAATAAAAAGTACAATTAAAATAGGTACTAAGTTTTTTTTAAACACAAAATTATGCAAAAATAAATAAATTAATTAATAAAAATGTATCGCCAGCAGGATGACAAAAATTTAAAAATCGCCATGAAGGTCTTATACTAAATCTGTCCTGTCTCTCGAAGTATGACAATTAGGTCGTTAAACGTGGATTTTATTTTTAAGTCTTTCGTGAATGATATTGGTTTGGTTATCACTAGCATTTCATCTCACAATATTAATTTATTTTTAATAATAATTTGGGTTCTGAGGAATTAAAATTCGATGTGAAATTTGGCTTAATGTTTATGAGTTTCAAATTTTAAAAGTAAATAAGAAAAGAAATAAATTGCGAAAGTTTGCTATTATTTTATTTTATTTATTTTTTTTTCCCGTGAAAGCATATTTCATTTTATGCTAAAATAAATAAATAAATAAATAAAATAATAAATAAATAAACTGGTAATTTTTTGGGGCAACAATTATAAATTTAATTGTCCAAATTTGAAGTTATTGCCAGGTTATTATTTTCATATTTTAATTAATTTTAAAAATCTAATCAAAACTTCGTTACAAATAAGGTGCCACATGAAAGGAGCTTTTTTTTAATCCGTCGGACTAAACAGCTTATCGATCGGACAATTAGATTTTTTTAAATTAACTAAAGTATGGAAATTAGGTCGCCACTAGCTATATAGATGAGTACGAACCGGAATCGTTATTACACTTCCAAACTAATACATAAAGATACTTATTTAGCAGCAAGAATGTGGAAAATAGCTTACTCCATGAATTTAAATCTGATTACATACAAAAAGCTTTAGTCAGTGAAAATGACGCCAAAAGAATTCATGACACATGTTACAAAAAAATAAATAAATAAAACTTTTTATTGTGTTAATTTTTATCTAATTTTCGAACTGTTTGGATTTTTTCCCCAAAAATAAAAGACTTTTTTTAAATTAAATATTTACTACTTGTCAGTCTATTTGTTATCAACCAATTTGCAAATTTGTAAAAATTTTCAATTACGTGGCATAAATTTCTTTCCCTCTATTTGAATAAAATAAAATTGTTTTACGTTCACCTTTGTCAACACAAAAATAAATATAATTATTATTTACATGTAAAAAAATTATTTCTTTTTTTTATCAAAAAAAAAGAAAAGAAAAGAAAACAGAGTACGCGTAACTTATTTTTGCGTGAACTTTCTTTCCGTTTTAATAATTTTAAACTTAAAATAGGGTTTTTGGATGCTCTTATGCATGAAAAAAGGTGTAAAATGGATGTTCTTATTGTACTTTGAAGATAATGCCTCATACTTCCATATGACGTTGGAAAAGAAAATTTGCTGGACATCTCATTGGATCATACAGAAGCTGCATCATTTTTTGTGTTTCGCGGCATCTCTGCCATTAGTACCTACCATTACTTGGTCATTGGGGATGAGTGCCTAATTCATTCAAGTTCTTCGAATCGCATTTTTACTGTGGCAAAGCGTTTTACTGTTTACAGTATTGACTGAACATTCTTGCTCTGAGGATGAACGAGGGCATACGCTATTGTGTATTTTGGTTATATAAATATGAACGAATATATTAAAGCAATGATGAAAAATAAAGAATGTTTTTGAATAGGTAAATAAATATTCAATGATAATATATAATAAATATATAAGTAGATAATAGTAAATAATGTGTAATGAATAATATGAATGAATATAGGAACAAATATCAATTTCATTATATTTCTTCACAAAATATGTATTAAAATTGCTTTATATAAACATTTCTCTTAAAGCGCAAAACATTTTATTTTTTGAATGCTCTTTTACATAAAGTAATTGTAATATTTACAAAACTTTCAATATCTCATAATGAACCTGAACAAAGAGATTCTGTGAATATTTCCCATACAGCACAGAATGTTTAAGTTATGTTGCAAAAATCTTACAATCTTTTAAAAACGTAGCACGTTTTAATATGCTCTCTGATACCTTTCTGTAACATTCGTCCTTTTTCATTTTCTATCTGTTAATTGATTGTAACGTTACTGTTACGTATCTGATTTTTTGTTACGATCGCGGATATTTCTACGTTTCTGAAACTAATCGGAAAGCAATCTGAACGTTTTTAAACGTTTCGGAAATGTTTATAATGTTTATAATGTTTCAATATTATGTGATTGTTACGTTTCTGGAACATTTTGTGCTGTTATGTTTACATGAATTAGCGCGCCGACGTACTGTTAGACAGGCGGACAGGAAGATAAGCATTTTGAATAATTGAAGCCATACTCACTCTTAAATGAAATTACAAAATATTAAAAATACTTAATACCAAAGAAAATGAAATTTGAACAAATCCCAGCAATGACATGTAATATATATATAAACATTTTAGAACAGTCATGTACCATTATTGTTATTTATACTACAATTTATGGAGAAAAGAAGTTTGAGTAAATGGACAATAAACTTTATTTTCATTATCATTTCTGCAGTAGAATTATATTAAAATGTGCTCCGTATATCTGTAACAGTACACAATACATTATGATACTTTTGAGTGTTTTTTATACACGAACTAGTTGTTATTTACATCATTTTCTAAAGGAACATCTCATAGTAAATATTAATAATGCATATCAGTTTCAAAGAATTCGATGAATATTTTTAAGAGTTAGACGAAAGACATACAGAAGAGTGATAACACTTCGCGAATTTGCTGTAAAATGTTAAAGATCAATTTTCAATTTGAAATAAATTCGAAATCATAGATAAATATTACAAAGAGACTAAATTGCATCTTAATTAATGTTTTTAACTTTTTCATCCAAATCTGAAAGAAATTTATTCATTCCATATTATGAAGAAATACTTTTAATTGCTGATTTAATGCAACTGCAATTTCCAAAGTAAATCAAAATGATTTGTAACTTTATCGTAATAAACGGAAATACATTTCAACGCAATTTACTAGAAAACGAAAGCAACTGTGAAGGATTTCTTGGAGAAACATGCAGTAAATCTTTTCCTTGTAAGAAAAAATATAAAGACTTATAAGATGCATTTAATGGAGAATTATTTGCTAAGAGTTTTTGTTTTACAAATATGTATATATATGTGTAGCTAAAGCTTAATAACTAATTAGTTCCAGCGAATAGATGATGCTTATTTAATTAGCGTTAGTTATTCGATAAACTATAAATGAAATTTATTTTATCTACATTATATATTACTTTTTCTATCAGAAAGACAGTATTTGCAGCGTTTCTAATTTATTAGAGACGATTTTTATTACTCGGCTGTTTCTCTCAACGCTTATATTGGTAGAATATTTTTTTCAAATTATAACTACAATTAAATAAGAATAAATTTACTCTTAAAAATACTGGCATGAACAAAAGGCGGGTACATGCCAAAATTTCTAATATATTCCGAAAAACATTTAGTACTCTGGTATGCCACACACCACTTTGCTTGCAGAACAGTTTTTTTCAACAAACACAGATGCCAAAATTTCTAATATATTCCGAAAAACATTTAGTACTCTGGTATGCCACACACCACTTTGCTTGCAGAACAGTTTTTTTCAACAAACACAGATGCGAAAATTTTAAATTTATTCCGTAGCGTTATTAGGATCCGCTTTTTTTCACACCTCTTTCTTTTAGAGTAATTTTTTTGCAATATATAAACACAAATAAATAATAAGAAAAATGATCTACAGAAAAGTGGTGGGAATAAGGGTCGGGTAATGAAAACGCTACGAAATAAAAGTAAATTGTTGGCAGCTTTTTATACGCAATTACGATTAAATAAGAAGGAAATGCTTATTTATTTATTTATTTATTTTTTTTTTATGGTGTGAAAAAAGGCGGTATTAACGATGATTCGGTAAAAATTATAAATATTGCGCTGTATTATATCAATGTTCAGAAATAAATTTAAATTATTCCCATCGCTCTTAAAAAATATGTAATTTGAATTTAGTATAGATAAAATTATATTATAATTCGTTAAATAGCAATTATATTCTTTTTTCATTTCAAATTATAAAAGTCTCTTACTTTATGCTGTGCAAACTGTGGCCGTATATTCTTACAAAACATTTATACATTTTATTAGTCTTTGATTTTATTTTGTATGAATAGAGGGATACATCTTTAAAAATATTTTGATATTTATATTCAATCTAAAAAGCCTATTAAATAGTATTTTTAAGGCTTTTAAAATTGCTTTAATATTTTTTTAGTAGTTTATTATAAAAAAAAAAATATATGATGTGGCCACCATATGATCATTTTTTATACCCATTGAAACATAAATATCGTTTCATTAAGATTGATATTTTTGTGTGTGGTAACTGATACTTAAATAAACAAGTAGATTCCTTTCTAAGAACATTTCCTAAAACAAACGAAGTAAACTATTACTCCAAGCGAACCAGTTGCGATAATGGTATTACATACACCACAAAGAATCTATATCGCTTCTTCAGGATAGTATTCTAAAGCTTATTACAGAGTCACTTGTTGGAAAATGCATAGCTTAGAGTTTAATGGATTTCACTCCAGTGTACATGACCAATTTGTGTACACTTTGATAAAATTTATTGACGGAAAACAAAGCTTTACTTAAAAAAAAAAAAAAAAAAAAAAAAAAAATCTGTAGTGACTCCACTCGACTTTCCGAACATTGAGTAATTAACAGTTTTGTAGATAAAGTAAAGAAAGAGGAGTTGTTAAACAAACAAAAGAGAGAAAACCATAATAGAGTGTTTGAGTATTTTTCTCCATCTATTACACGATGTTTTATTTAACGCTACTGAACTTTGAGCCCAGAGATCATAATGATAAAGAATTTTTCGTTGTGTCCCTGTAAAAACCTATAAATGCTAAATTCACCAAAATGCTTATAGTTAGTGCAACAGTGATTTATAATACTCATATAAATTTTCAGCTCAATTCATTAAGGCGTTTAGATGCTATCGTACTTTTAAAAATTTAGTCCCATAGGCCATAATGATAAAGAATTTTTCTTTGTGTCCCTGTAAAAAAACTGTAAGTGCTAGATTCACCAAAGTCTATACAGTTAGTTCAACTGTGATCTATAACATGTGTATCAGATTAATAAGGCGTTTAGGCGCTATCACACTTTTAAAAATTTGGCCCCATAGGCATAATGATAAAGAATTTTTCTTTGTGTCCCTGTAAAAACCTATAAATGCTAGATTCTCCAAAATCTATACAGATTGAGTATTTGTGACCTATAATATGTGTATAAATTTTTTGCTCAATTGAATAAGGCGTTTAGATGCTATCGCACTTTTAAGATTTTGCTCCCATAGGCCATAATGATAAAGAATTTTTCGTTGTGTCCCTGTAAAAAAACTATAAGTGCTAGATTCACCAAAATCTATAGGGTTCGTACTATGGTGACTTACAATATGCGTACCAACTTTCAGGTTAATTGAACAAAACGTTTAGACGCTAGCGTGTTCACTCACAGACATACACACGTACACATATACACACATACACACATACACACACACATACATACATCATCGTAAAAATAGTGAAAACGGACTCAGGGGACCTCAAAACGTATAGAAATATCAAAATCTCGAATTCGGATTTTTGACATGATTACAATACTTTCCTCACTATAGTGTTCGGAAAGTAAAAAAAAATTAAAACTAAGAAAGGCTTATTGATTCTGGCTAACCTAAGCTACATTTTTCTGACAAATTTGATTAATAATCTCACCGAATTTAACGCCATTATAGATTTTGGCCACGTCGTCGATTTTGGGAACTTGGCTTCAAATATCTCGACTTGGCCACCAAATTTGGCGAAAAATATAACTCAGGTTTGCGAATGTTTGGAAGCTTTAACTCCAGTAAGGACAAAGTTTTAGAATTATCTGGAATAATTTATTAGTTTCTAAGTCAGAACTACCTTCAAATTTCTATAAAATAGTGATAAGACACTCGAGGAATTCAAATTGCAGTCTACCAGTCAGTGGTAAAAATTATGTAAAAGTGAACTATTCTGAAAAAAGAGAAAATGAAAAAACGTTATGGGAAATATTTTAGTTTGAATAATTTCATTTCGTAATAGAGACAATTGCAGTAGGCAATTTCGCAGTAGACAATTGGCGAAATTTTGGGACTCACCCCCAATGAATGATACGAAGAAATGACATCACAATTTTGATTTTAATCGGTGTAACCTCAATTTTTTCGTAAAACGATCAAAACCACGATGCATTTTAGTTCCACCAGCCACCATTAATTTGCACGATGACCTATGGCCATTCGTGCATCTAACCAGCAATGCTCAACACTCAACACTCTGTAAACTGAGCTATTGCGGCATGTAATAGCTAAATATATGGAAACTGTGAATATTCAAACATACATTATTCCTTCAATGAAAAATATTATACCATTATTAAAATATAACAAAAAACAAATATTCTGAAACATTTTTAGCATTATTACAACGGGCTATTGTTATTTAATTTACATATAAGATGAGATAAAATTGACACATAAACTTTAGAGATGGCGCATTGGCACAGATTTGACTGTTCAATTTTTATAGAGTAATAACACATTATTGCATTTTGAAGTACACTGGTGATTAAAATTTAAGCAACAACTTGTTTTCTCGTTTTCTTCTTTTGCGCATAATTTTTAAACAAATAAACATATGAACATAAAATTTAAATGTCATGCTCGTTATCATACCATTTATTAAATTTCATATAAATTTAGCATGATTAACAATTTTTAAACTAATAATTATTCATTTTATTTTTCGAAAAAAAAGTAAAAAATTCAACAATTTTAGAAAAGAAAATTTAACGAAGTGCTAAGAATGCATTACAGATAAATAAACACGCACATGCCTTGAAATGTTACTCGAAATCTCAATTTCTCTTTCTGTATTAGCTTTTATTTTACTTTTACAGTAGACTTTTTAAAAAATCATATAATTAGTAATTTGTAAACTATAAACATCATTAGAATAATAAAAATGTCGATAAATAGTTTTATAATGAACATCTTATCTAATTTTCATGTTTGTATGTATATTTTTTAAAAGATTTTTCACATGCGAACAAAAGAATAAATAAGAAGAAGCAGAAAAGTTAATACTGGTAAAAAGATCCGGTTTTAATCTAACACATGGATGCATGTGCAACTTCATCTATCTGTAATGCATCTTTATGGTAGGCCGACCATATGTCCTCGAATCTCGAGGACAAAACTACCTTCGTCCCGAAAAAATACAACACATTTTGGGGACGCCGGTTATAAAGTTATAATGTTTTATTATAGTAATTTATTATATGTATAATAAAGAAGCTGAAATAAGTTATTTTAGGCGCTTCATACATAAAAATTACTAAAAATTTACAATTTAAGGTGATGTTTTTTTGTCCTCGAAATTCGAGGACGCCGCCATATTTGTCCCCAAATTCAATGAAATAAATATGGTCACTCTACCTTATGACCATTTTTCATTAAGTTTTTTTTTCTAAAATTGTTGAAATTTTTAATTTTTTCCAAAGCTTTTTGTTGAGAAAAAATGAATATTTATTAGCCCCGTGCCCAGACCCAATACCCCAAAACAGTCAGATATCTTTAAATCTTACCGAATTTTCTTAAAATGACCCCCACGGAAAACGATCTAACCGATTCTAAAATCCATGTTCAGTCAATCGCCATTAAAACATACACCAACCTCTCCGAATGTTTTAAAATCTCCCAAAATCCTCTCAAATGAAATAAAATTCACAACCTTTTTTTCCCCCCCCTAAATAGGCTTAGTAAATTAATGAAATTAATTAAACTTTTGTGTACAGAATTTATTGAACTGATTCATATTACATTTTAACGTTATAGTTAAATCTTGTTAATGTGGGTGCAAAGAAAAATTGATATTGGTATTGATTTCATTTATATGTGAATATGTGAATGGAATTAAAAACAATTTTTATTTCGCAGAATTTTTAAACATAGTTCTCATTGTATGTATATATATATATATATATATATATATGTGTGTGTGTGTGTGTGTGTGTGTGTGTGTGTGTGTGTGTGTGCATACTTGCAGGCTTTGCCCGCTTGCTGGCCCCTATATATAAATGAATAAAAAAGGAATCATTATTTTTGTACTGATGAATAAAATTATATCGGAAATCTGTTAAAATTGCTCAAAACCTTACTTCCAGTTTACTTCTTCTTCTTCTTCTTCTTTTTTTTTTTTTTTTTCATGTACGCGAAGTGTACAGACTTGCATATCACTGATTGCTGCAATATGTAATTTCATGCATTTTTGAGATTCATGCATTTTGAGATAGGGGTATTCTGTATTTTTTTTTTCATGTACGCAGTGCGTTCATGCACATTAGTCTAACGCTTAATCTGACTGGCTCCCTCATCAGATATGTAAAGGACCCTGGATGAGAGTTTGGAAGACAGCCAACATGTAGTAAAGAGTGCCTGTGATGTCACTCTTCTCTTTGCAATCATTGCCGGAAAAAGAAAGATTATTTTTACTTCTTTATACAAAGTATAAGGAAGTATAGGAATCCCGATTTGCGAAATGGATTTTTATTTTTCGCAAAGCTCAAAAATGAATGATCGTAAAATGTTGAAAATTTATATGCGCAATTGTTTTTTATAATATCTAGTTTTGCACCTGCAATTTTGGTTTTAATACAAGTTCTCGTTTCAGAGATATCTATGACTTTACACGAATTTCCGTGACGTCTGTATGTCTGTATGTGGATGTGGGTGTGGGTGTGTATCTCGCATAACAAAAAACGGTTGGACGTAGAACGTTGCAAATTGGTATACAGGTTTGTTTATAATACCTAGTTGTGCACCTTCTTTTATGGACTTTCTATAATTTTCTGTTTTGGGGATATTTAGGAAAATTATATTCATAATGAACAAAAATATAAAGGTTTTAGCCCATTTATATGACCTACCAACATAGAGATTTCAAAAGAAGCTAGTGATAGAGCTAGTAATAATATTGTTACGAAACGTGAAGACATTTGTGCATGTAGAAAGTTATTTTTAAAGACATAAGCAGGTTCTTGTCGAAGAATGCATTTTATTGAATGAATATTCAGCCCGTAGATAGAGCTTGTAATTTTGTTGCTGTGAAAGTTGTCGACATTTTAGCGTATAGAAATTGTACTTAACTTCTTCATACACCATAAAATTAAAGACAGACTAACCGGTTTCGGAAGGACATGACCTTTCTTCTTCAGGTGCCAAAAGCACGTGCTACTGCCTTGCAGGCAAAAACAAGACAGTCTTGCTTATGCGCAAGACAGAACGCATAAAAAATAAACAGCAAGTATTTTGCCATATCATATTGCATAGAAACCTGAACGACTTTCTTGTCGTTCAAAATGTCGCCAAAGCAATATCGCCAAATCCAGTTGTGGGCCAACCTACAATTTCTAACGCGTTTTTTTTTTTTTTTTTTTTTTTTTTTTTTAACATTTAAATATTTCTTTTTCTTCTTGTCAAAACAAAAGAAAAAAAATGAACGCGTATTTCTTTTTCTTTTTTTCTGGCAACATCTAAGTTTGATTTCATTATTTCAGAGCTTTTATTAGAATTTTAATTAACATACTGAAATTTCGAACTTTTTTTTTTTTTTTTTTTTTTTTTTTTAATATGTATATATATAGCCTATAAGTACTCAGGGATTGTGTAAGCTTTTGATTAGTGATTTGTTTTAATCGGTTCAGTTCCAGAGAATGCCCATCACTTATAAACAAATCTCTCTTCTTCATATATTAATATATATATTATCATTTTTCAATATTTTATAATTTATTTACATTTTTGATGCGCTTCTTGGCTTAAAATGACTGACGTCATTTCTTGGCGAATAATTTCCGGTCAAAATTAGAGCAAAAATTCAAAAGATTGTCCAGAGGTTCTACAAAAAACACCCGTTGGTACAGCTTGAGTATAGGAGCGCATTGACGACTTTTAAATTTGTATTTCTGTTTTGGTGATGAATTAAAATGTCTATCGCAATTGCGTGAGTAAAGACAATCGAGAGAAACTAACAAATATAATTTATAATAATGTTTAAACATTAAGGCTTAGAATTAAATAAATTATATCATTAGAAAAATAAATACTTTTAAAGCTGTAATGACGCCAAATTTACAGTGCAAGTTTAACTTTTTACAAAGCTTTATATCAATTTCGATTTAATTTACATGGAAATATATTTCTTTTTGATTCAAAACATTTTAAAAAGAAAATGAAGTTTAAAAATCTGTTTTATATTAGCTGCAGCATTTTTTTTTTTTTTTTTTTTTTTTTTTTTTTTTTTTTAAATTTTTAATGGCTTTTATGGGGATATTAATTTAAATATTTAAATTTTAATCTAAAATATTCGCTTTATGAAAAACTAAATATAACCTATAGCTCTCAGGGATTGTGAAACATTTAATTAGTAAAATAATAATAATAATAATAATTGGTTCAGTAGTTCCAGCGATTACCCTGTGCATACAAAAAAAAAAATCTTTACATAATAGTATAGATATTATTATCGTAATTGAAAATAATTGCGAAATTCCCATCAAAAACATGCTGAGTGCATGTTTCTTTATTATCGACTTTAAATATATATATATATTTTTTTTTTTTAAAGATGATATGGATTCTATAGATCAAGGTAAATCTGCTTTGAATATTATTTTCTTAGAAATACTATATTTTATCGTTCGAAATTTCCAAGAATTCTTTTGTTGCATTTTCTATATGTCTTATACATGTATCTTGTTTCATATCACAAAAGATGATATTTAAATATTCATTTTAAATTGCGAGACTACAGTGAATATCTACAGATAATATTCATTTGTTCATTTTACATTTTCTGATAATAGAAAAGGGCTTCACAATATTCTATAGCTGATGGAAACTACAAAATATAAGTTGTATACAAATAAGTCTTCTTTTTATTAAAATGATATATGAATATTCTAAGCAGCATAGAATTTTATGAAATGATTACTATTTAAAAAAAAAAAAATATTTTTAAATGATGTAACAAATTATATTCTAATTCGATTACCATGTTTTCAACAATTCAAAATCTTGTTAAAATTATATTTATTTTATTTAAAAAATGGAAATTTGCAGGTTTTCTTTTAATCGGAGTTACTTAAGCTTCTTTCATCGGCTATTTTTTAATAAAAATTTACTATTGTAACATGTTTTTTCACCCTGTTTGAAATGAATAATGTGTTCTATCTATCTATCCTTCTATCTATCTTTGTATATATATATATATATATATATATATATATATATATATATATATATATATATATACAGATAGATACATAGATAGATAGATATTTGTGAGTGTCTGTGTAATATAAATTAGCCATTAGAACTGCTATAGCATGATAATTAATTTGTTTTAATGATACATGTTTTTATACCCTTGTCTTCATTTTTTTACACAACAAATAAGGATTTAATATACCAAATGATCCAAAAGCCAAACAAAAAATAAACAAATAAATAAATAAATAAATAAATAAATAAAATAAAATAAAATAATAATAATAATAATAATAATAATAATAATAATAATAAAATCAAATAAAAATAATATTAATGTTAAACATTAATGACTAGTTCTATGAGGTTTTCACTAAAAGATACAGAAAATCATGGGGTTCTCTTTAATATAGATAAGAAAAAAATACTAATTAAATTTTTCACCACCATATCGCGCTGTATTTATAGTATCCTCTCATATTTTAAACAGATCTACCTGATGAAATAACGCCATATTCCGATTATTTAAGCCCCTTTTTTTTCAGAATTTCCAATTCGCAACGTCTGACAGACATTCTAATGAATTACTGCCGTCCCACTAAGAATGTGTTGAATGTACTGAACCACTCAAAAATAAAAGGAATTTTACAATCAAATAAGCGCCACCTTATTAAAAAATATTAATAATAATAATTTGCAAGCAAATCATTTGTCTAAAAATATCCCACGTCTTTCTGTTCATTTCAGTTAAAACTTGCATAGTGTTACTGTCAAGAAACTGGTAAATGAAGAATATCTCTACGTCTTACATCATTTTTAATCGGAGAAAGTAGGGGAGACCGGGGTTAGTTATGCCTGGTAACAAGTAGTGTCATAGAGCTTCCTGAATGAGCCGATAGGGTACAGAACCTGTAGCGTCATGTGAGTGAACAGGCTGATTATTTTAGTATGCTGTGTACGTTTGGAAGTATAGCATTGCGTTGTTTTCGAGATAAAATTATTTATCGTGTTTTCTATTTCAATAGTAAATTTTGTGACCTACGTCTGAATCGTCATTGCCACGAGGTATCGTGATGTATGTAAAATTCCCTAAAGTTATTTGAATATTTATATTTTGAGTTGTTATTCTATGTATTTCAATTGTTAATCATGACAACCTTTTGGAAACTAATGAATAAAATTCAAAAAGGTATAACATGGGGCTAGTTGTGACGAAGTGTAGGAGACACATTGTGACAGCATCCCTACTTGCCCAGCCATGATTTTTAATGCAGGTTTTTATATTTTAGAAAAAAAAAAATAGGGAAAAATTACAAAAAGCATACTGAAAAAGAAACAGCTACTTTAGAATATTATGAGAGGCCTGCAATAGAAGTAAATTCCTAAGGTGCTCTTTAAGGAAAGCCCTGGTGCTGATTAGTGTAATCGCAATGTCACTTCTTAGATATATGAATAAAAGGATGATTACTAATACGGAAGAAAATATTGAAATGGGATGTAAAAGCCACGTACGATATTCACACTATAGCAAAAGGCCAAAAAGTGCATGACAAAAAAGAAAAAAAAAAAAAAAAAAAAAACTTCGTTATTGAAAAAATGAAACGTTATTGAAATTGAATGACGTTATTGAAAAGCAGCAAGAATCGGATGGCTCTGAAGATGACGAAAATTGCTTATGTATAGTTTGCTTGGAGCAATACAAAATTTCTAGACCTAAACAAAACTAGGTGCAAAGCATGACATGTAAAAGATGCGCTCATGTCAAATATACCAAAAATGAACTTTTTTTTTTTTTTTTTTAATATTAACTGGAAATCAGAAGCTGAAACAAGCGATGATAGTGAGTGATTAAAAGTATAGGTAGGCATATGGATATAGACCTACGCGTTGTAGTAATCTACCGAATCAGAGATCAATATGACCAACGTTTTACGTTGACCTACTTCTTATTTATTTCCTGATTAACAAAGATCTTTTTTTCTATATTTCTATTTTTAAGTGTCTCTAAATGTAGTTTTATAATAGACTAAGCGTTTACAAGTGTTAGTAATTTAACCATTTTTTTTCGTTTGGTTTACAGTGTTATTAAAAAATGAAAGTGCTTTTATTGTGTTAAGAACAATATAAATTAATACCTTTTTCATTCTTGATTTAAAATATTGAATTTAATTACCTTTCTCACATAATTTGTGTATGTAGCAATGTATTTGTATGTGTAATTAGTATGTCACAATGTGCCCCAAGTATGTCCCTACTATCCCCCTACTAGGCAACTTGGGACAAATTCCAAGGTTACGCAGAATTCATTTTATGGTATGAAAAACGTTAATAATATTAATAGCAGTTTCATAAATGTATTGCTCAAATCTTATAGATAATAATAAAAATGGCGAAAACGTAACTACTAGCCCCGGTTTCTTGTATGCTGTTTTTTATTTTAGTGCTTTCGTTTTGCCCTGCCAATACCGCAAAACAAACAATTTAAACTGAACATGACATGAAATATTCTGATGTACTCATGTATATTTATGAATCGTCTATTCTTTGACCACATTTCCTGAAACCATGGTAGCCTCCGCGCAAACTCTAATTCAACGAGTCCACTGTTAAAATAAGGGTAACAGTCATCTAGCTCAGAGAAAATGAATGATAACAGAGCGTTATAATCCGATGTTTTCAAAATCACAACCTGCCGGTCAAACTGGCAACCCTCCAACATTTTGGACGCGTCGTCGCTGGTAGTTTTTGGGAACATAGATGCACTATATAATCTAAAATTCTAATGTATAGCTATGATATATTTTTCTGAAATAATTGTCTAAAAACTAGTTTAAGCATTTTCAAAGCAGAAATAAAAGAAAATATTACATACTATATATGTGACACCTCTGTTACTATTCCTTAATTCAAGAGTATTTATATTTTAATGGCTTGTATGTTACTCAATTGTAATTAAAGTTCAAATTCATAAATCTAATTTTAACTGTTTAAATAGAAAAATAATGGTCTAGATTCCGAGTAGATTCCGATAATTGTTTATTATATTTTAATTATTTGATTATTTATATCTTATTTTGTGTACGAAAAAAAAACAAAAAAACTTGCAATTCAGATAAATGCAACAATTTAACTACGTTTTTCTAAAAGATTGATTTGTTGTAAGATTTGCAGGCCAACTGACTACGCAAGTGTCCTAGGCCTATAAGGGTAATGCTTTCCTTGAAGGTCTTCCTAAAAGATCCTTGCCCGTATTTACGTGTTTTTCTGAAAGAAAAAAACTCTGTTATAATGTTTATATATATGTTACCGGGAAAGACCGGTATATGGAGAATGTCGACATTCTCCGGTGAATGTCAACATTCACATGGTCGCTTGGTGTATGTCCGAAACATTTGTTAAATATCCTTATTTGTCACTTACACCAACGAATATAGACATTCACCATGCACTGATGGTGAATGTTAAATAAAAATATTTTTGTTGCGTTTTTAAATCATACTTTATTATTAAGGCATATTATAATATATATCAAAATAGGAGGAATCTTAATTTATAGCAAATGTAAATAAACTGTTGAACTTACAACGAAAAGTACATTCTAACTGAGAACAGAAAATAACACCAATCATAAAGTTACTTAATAATGTAATTGTCGTTATACAATCTTATTTATTGCAACAATTTAAACTCTTATGACACTTTGATTTGCACAAGAGTCCCTTGCTTTTACAACGGCATTTAGTCGTAGAACACTTATTTTTGCAATGGCAGCATGTACAGTCTTGCCCTCGGCTTCTCGAGTTAGCTGCAGCAGCTTCTCTAAGCGATATCTCTTGGGAAAAAATTTCATCTATTCAAAGGAGCTTTTCGTTACAAAATACAAACTGATTACTGGTATGAAGCTGATTCAGAGTGCCATTGTTGTTTGTTAATTTATAATAGGCGGTCTCTTCTATACCAAGAACAACCGCCAACACATTTCGGGAATCTGTACGACCACAGTCGACATCAGGGTCGACTTGTATTCGTTCGGTATCACCAATTTGAGCAGGAGGAAATTTTCTTTTTGAGGTTCGTAACATTTTCGTTGCTTGCATTAGAAGATTCTCCTTCGTAGCCGCTCTTTGTACAGAAATAAACTCCTGTTCTTCAGTCAGGACTTGATATGAAGACGTGGTAGGTTGAAGCTCCTCTTTAATTTTTTTCCCTTTGGGATATGATTTTCAGTATGGATACTGCTCCGAATTTCTTCAAAAATGTTAATAATTTCCTCGAGCTATTCTTCGATTTCAATATTTGCGATTTGATCGTGAGGCAAAAGAGACGATGCTATGCCTTTTCCTGGTTTAACTCCAAACATAGCTTCATAAGGGTTTTGGGATATTCTTTCATGGTATGTGGGTGTTCTTAGCAAATTTAACAAAGAGCAAACTCTCTGACCATTTATTTCTAACGCTATCGTTCATACATGCAGTTAACATAGCCTGTATATCCTGATCGGCCCTTGCAACTGAGCCTTGCGTTTGACTGTTACAAGGCTTTCCATGAACTATCTTAACATATTTCCACACAGCGCATAGATAGGATATGACTTGATTACTGAATTACCTCTCATTGTCTGAATGCAAGATAGCTGGGACACCAAATGTTAAAATTTTTTGAAGAATGTGATATGCTACTATTTCAGCTCTATTTGTTTGCAAAGGTCGTAGCTGGACAAACTTCGTTAAATGATCTTGATACACCATTATGAACTTATATTCGCCATCTCTGTGTGACTGCAGGTCTATCAGATCGAATTGACATATTGCGTTTAACACCAAACTGACCATTGGTTTCTCAACAATATTTTATTTAAAATAAAACATCTATAAACATCTTTAAATATGAGCAATTAAATATTATAAGGGATTTACTCAAAGCTTAAAATCTCAGGAGATCCAAAATAACAGTAATGAAAGGCGATAAATTAAGATAAGTTTACAACCCGCTCGTTCCACTGGAACAAGTCTTCTCAGTGTTTTCATCTGGTCAGTGTTATCATCTGCTAACACATAAAAGTGCTAGGAAAAAACATGTGTCGTCCCTCAACTTGCGTCTTCCTCCGAATTACCTTATAGTTTATTATCATATCTTTATAGCTTAAGCAATTATTCGAGTAGTAAAATAAATTCATTTTATGTGTACAGAAACCTAATTCAGAAGAAGGAGCATTTTAAATATTTTTATAATATTATTTAATGAATGAGGTAAGAAAATGTTTATTACTTGGAGAGATTACAAGCGTTATATATATATATGTGTGTGTGTATCATAAGAAAGTTAAAATTCACCAAATATAATTTAAATTACATGTTGTCGAATATATATATATATATATATATACATATATATATATATATATATATATTATCAGATTCAATTCAACACTGTTATCTATTTGATTGCTACCTTTTATTGCTAGCTATAAAAAATAGTCGAATCTTTAATTTGCATCGTTAAAACTAAACTCTTTTTGCAAAGTGATATTTTATAATACATAAGTTTAACATAGCCAATATTTTATTTTCTTTCATTTTATGTAAACTGGAAAATTGCAAATGGTATCTCATTCCAGTAAAACATTTAATATTTTCTTGCTAAAATCATCGCCAAGTTATTTAGTTATAAAAACACTGGTGGACAAAATTAAAGCAGCAACCTGTTTTCTCGTTTTCTTCTTTTGCACATAATTTTTAAATAAATAAACATATGAACATAAAATTTAGATGGCCTGTTCGTTGTAATATTATTAACCGAATGTTATGTAACTTGAGTATAAGAATATTTTTTAAGCTAATAAATATTCATTTTTCTCTCAAAATTTAGCTTTGGAAAAAACGAAAAATTTCAATAATTTTGGAAATATCATTTAATGAAAAGTGGTATTAAGGTTGCATTAGAGATAGGTGAAGATGCACACACATCCATATGTTAGATTACAACCAAATCTTTCTACCGGTATTCACTTTTCTGTTTCTTCTATTTTCTTCTTTTTTTCGCATGTGAATTGCTTCTTAAAAAATATACATACAAACATGAAAATTGAATAAGAAGAATTGAATGAGAAACTATTTATTCACATTTTTTTTATTCTGATGTTGCTTATAGTTTATAAACTATTAATTATATATATTTTTTTAAAGTCCATTATAAAAGTAAAAGAAAAATTATTACAGAAAGAAAATTCGAGATTTAGTTTAACATTTCAAGGCATGTGCGTCCTTACCACCACTTTTAATCAAGTGTTCTTTCCTAAAATTATTGAACATTTTCATTTTTTTCAAAGTTTACTTTTGAGAGAAAAATGAATATTTATTAACTTAAATTTATTCTTTTGCTAAAGTTACGAAAAATCCGGTTAATAATATGGTAACAAACAGGTCATCCAAATTTTATGTTCACATGTTTATTTGTTTAAAAATTACGCGCAAAAGAACAGAACGAGGAAACAGATTGTTGCTTTAATTTTGTCCACCAGTGTACTATAGCACAATTTGAAATTTTTAGAGCTATTTAAAAAATGATTATAAGAATTGTCTACAGATGTATACACTATCTACCGATCAGTACTTGGATACATTCGAATTCATATATATGTACATATATATATATATATATATATATATATATATATATATATATATATATATATATATATATATATATATATATATATATATATAAAATATCTAGAAACGTTCTTTAGGAATAATCTTGAAACATGGTAGTGTAAATAAATACCGCATATATTTCAGTAAAAGTTGTATCCTGAACAGGAAAAGGAACAAGTAAAAAATTAAATAAAAAACAAATTATTTTGAATGACCCTGTAAAAATTAATGCTGTGAATTTGTTTTGTCTGTAGAGACATTCCGGTTTTACCCGCTGCAACTGGAGAGGAGTTTAGTTGCTCTGCTGCTATTGCTGGCCTTGTGGAAGGAACTATTCCAACTGCTCTAGATTTGCAACATCTCTTGTCTATTAAATTAGGCAAATGTAATTTCTTAAAAGTTAGCGCATGTATAGTTAAAACTATTTAGTATAAATTCTGATCTTTTGTAAAATATTTAGCATTTTTGTATTCAAATTGCATTATGCTGTGTCTAATGCAGTATGTCAAATTTCTTAAAAGTAGCTTTGCACTGTGTCTAATACATTACGCGTTTAATTTAAAAAGTGGATTTTTTTTTTATTTAATTAAATTATATATATATATCCATGAATAGATGTGGTAGACACATAAAAATTTATATAGATAATGAGAAAAATCATCATATCCACATAATGTGTGCTCATACAGCCAAAACGCATTTAAAACATTACTTTTTACAGGTTTATCCAAAACAATTTATTTTTTATTTAATTTTGTACTATTCCCTTTTTTATCTTCAAGACACAACTTTTACTGAATTATATAAGGTATAACATGTTCTTTACACTATCAAAGTTTCAAAATGATTCTTAAAGAAATTTTCTAGATATTTGACAAAACGTCTAAATTCGAAAGTGTCCAAATACTTTTATGTAGGTAGTGTATAAATTAACTATGGATGAAATTCTGTCTATGACAGAATTTGACTTAGTTTGAGAGAACTACTTATATTTGCATTTTAACTACCCTTAAAAAAAAATCTAAAAGCACTAGTCTAAATAATCAGGAAATATTCAGCCGAGACCCTTTGGCTCTGTCGTCAGAGTATACATTTACGAACCCGATGGTTGTGAATTCGTTCCTTACCGATGGGAAGTTAAAAAATAAAATAAAATATCTGAAAAAACTAGTCTAAGTAATCAGGAAATATTCAGTAAAGACCCGTTGGCTCTGTAGACAGAGAACACAACTACGAACCTGAAGGTTGTAAGTTCGACCATAACGATGGGAAGTGAAAAAACACATAGAAGTTTTTAAGGATTTCACAAAATATTTTAAGATAAAGTTAAAAATTAAGTAGTAAAATTGGATATTGGCAGGCAATTTCGAAGAGGAACAGTATAAATTGGTAACGACACAAAATGCCAGATTGAAAGAAATAGTCCTGTCGTACTAATAATAAAAAAATAACTTTTAACTACAAGTACCTTAACGGGAAATTTTACAGGCTTTGTTGGTTTTCAAAAATTTGTTTTATCAAATATAAAAACAATCGTTTACATTTAAATTAATGCACGCACAAATTTGTTGGATTAACAAAAATGTTATATATATATATATACATATAGTCAGAGTAAAAGTTATTTATTTTTTGGAAATTATGTAATAATTAAACGCAAAACTATTTATTTCATCAACGTCTGTTAAATGTATAATTATTTGCTGTTAATTAAATATAATTGTTTGGTTTCGCAGAATACTTACCACAATATCGATAAACTTTCTAATAAGCAACAACTTTAAAAAATATTTTTTTTTTTTTTTTTTAAACCAAAATAATACTTTTTATTTCAATTTGTATGAAAATATGTATAAGTTAAAGCATACTATGATATATGTAACATCCAATATCAAACTTCATTTCTAAAATTGCAAAACATGCAATTTTTGGAATACGTTTAAAGAAAACTTCGAAGAAACTTTTTCGCTTCTTCAGCAAGTAAATGCTTTCATTTTTTTATTTTATTTTATTTTATTTTATTTTTGTAATTTAGTAATTCGCACTTTTATCGAAACTAATTTTTTTTTTATTTGCCCCACTTTTTATATGTTTGTGTATAATCGTTTGTACTTCGTACAAAACTGACTTTCTTTCATGAATTATTAAGAAAATAATTAATAAAAAAACTTATTAAATAAAAATATTAAATAAAAGAACTGTTGCATTTTTAAAAGCATTACATAAAAATTAACTATATACATATATTGAAAACTTTTAACTACACATAGAATCTCGATAACACTACTAAAAAAAAAAAAAAAAAAAAGGAAAGAAAGAATGAAAGAAAGAATAAAATAAAACAAAATGTTGCTTATATCCTGTAATTTGTGGCGCGCTTTATGGCGCCACCTTTCAGCTATTGAATTATATAAGCATTATGATTTATGTGATTTATGATTTAGTTTTTATATTTACATTACATAAGTTTATGTTTTATAAAAACCGTGTAATTTTTTATCAAACATCAAATAAAAAAATGTCAAAGTTAAAAGATGTTTTGTGAATTTAATGCATGTTTACATAAAATTTTCGAAGCAACATCATTTTCATTAATATTTATAACTATGTAATATAAACCATTCTTATAATAAGCATTTATTTTATAATGGTAAAGTATAATGCAGACATTTAGTGCTTGAATTTATCAAAATATCTTTTAATTTATAATGATCAGTAAAATGTAACTCCTAAGAGTTTTAAACTAGTTGGCATAGGTGGACTCTGCTCAGTTCCCCATCATATTTATATTCTCAGAAATTTCTAGTCCGAGACATATTATAATCATGTTAAAAGAAATGAATTTGACCAAAGCTTGATACTGTGACAGAATGAAATCCCCGCCTAATAGGCTGTCCACCGTTCACTTCGATATAATTATCTTATTCTAATTTATTAATTTAGTTTATCATGGTCAATTCTGTTGTTTAGTTTTCATGCTACTATTTCCAATGCAATAAAACTCAAAATTCATATTTATATGAAAAATTTACAATTTCGCTATGTTGATAATATCGTAAATTACGAATAATTTACGAAAATTTCCTAGTAGAATATTTGTATACAATCATGTTCAAACAAATATCATAAACTTAATTTTGAAGTTGTCTAATGTATTTAGGATCCTCAAAATGGAAGTTTATGAAAAATTTTGCCTTATTCTGACATGTTAAGTAAATCGTAAATTTCAAATAACTTACGAATTTTTTTTAATTGGAAAAATCATAGTCTATGATATTCATGCCAGTATCCTAAATAATATTTCGAAAGTGGTTTGACATCTTTACGTTGAAAATATCCCTCAAGATTGACGTTTATGTGAAATTTTGCTCTATTCTGACATGTTAAGAAATTCGTAAATTTCCAATAACTTACGAAATCTTTATATTGGAAAATTCATAGTCATTAATATTCATACCAGTGTCCTAAATAATATTTCAAAAGTAGTCTGACATCTTTACGATGAAAATATCTCTAAAAATTGACGTTTATGTGAAATTTTGCCCTATACTGCCATGTTAAGAAATTCGCAAATTTACAGTAACTTGCGAAATTTTCAAAGTAACATATTTATAGTTACTGATGTTCATTCCGGCATCAAAACTGATATTTTAAAACTGGTCTGACATTTTTACAGTAAAAAGTTTTCATTTAATGCACGTTTAAGTGAATTTTTGTCCTATTCTCCCATGTTAAGAAAATCGTAAATTTCTAATAACTTACGAAGTTTTTAAAATAGAATGTTGCAAATGAATAGGGTTCTTGCCAGTGTCGAAAGTAATATTTTAAAACTGATCTGACCTCTCTGCGACAATTTCTGCTTGAGATATCGTGTACACAGACTAACAAACTAACGGACTGACCCACTAACAGACTAACACACTAATCCACTAACACACTAACAGACACCCTATAGACAGACACCATAGAAATTTTGTCATTTTCGTATTCCTCACACCTGAAAACGTGTAGAAAAGTCAAAAAACCGAGGTCGAAAATTTTCACGATTACCTAAGTTCCCCATACCTATAGTATGATGGGGAACTAAAAAGTTAACTATAATAATCTACGCTAATGACTTTGTAATAGCAGGCTTCAAAAATATAAACTTACTAGCTACATACTGTGTTTTAAACAGATAGTTATTCAATAAATTTGTAAGGTAATAAGGCCTCAGTCACTGTAGTTGAGTGTAAGTCATCCAGTCTAATTTCGATTAGCTGGCATTGGTTTTGAAAAAAGTGTAGGTTGTCCCTGAAGCATTGAAGTTAGATGAAACTTGCGAGTCTCTGTGGAGACAGACGACAAATGATGAAATTACGCTACGGCGCAAATTCCTTGCAGACTTTTTTTTCTACCAAACTGATATTTAGTAAAAAAAAAAAAAAAAAAAAAAAAAAAAAAAAAAAAAAAATCGAACACTTCTCAATTGAGTACCAACAACGAATATATTACATATAATGTTATTTTTTAGTAATAATCCTCTATTTGAGCAATACTTTGGAGCATAGTGCTTTAAAAACATTAAAAATACTTATAAAAGGGGAAGATAGTCAAAAAAAAAAAAAAATCTAACGTATCAGAGGCTGACTTGCTGTTGACGCTTTTCCTGTTGTAGGTTTTCTAGAGGAAGGAAACGAGACGACTAGACGACATTGGATTCGGAGAAAGTGCAAAAAGTGCTTGAGGTAAAATTTAAAATGTTGGAAGATTTTGGTGGTAACTTGTATGCCAGTAATTTCAGCTAAGATACTTTAAAGATAAAGCAGTGAAATATTTCTTCAACTAAATAATGTAAGTAAACTCCAGTAACTTCAAACCAGTGGCGGCTCGTGAACCGAAAATAGGCGAAGAGCTCAAAAATAATATTGAAGCATTTTTAATGCATAATTTTTTTTAAGCAGGGTCTTAACTAAAATTAACTAAAAATACTTATTTAAATGTAAATTTATATTCTCTAAATGAATTCAGTGCAAAATGCAGTGTGCCTCTTCACCTATTTTCGGTGCACGAGCCGCCTTTGCTTCAAACCTCACGTAAAAACGTGCTAGGTCCCCTTAGAAAGACCCTCATGGATGGCACTCCTCCTTTGGCCCAGTTTCCTAGTGCAGACAATCGTGTTTTATCCGACCACCACCAGTGTAAGTCGCCAGGTGAGTGTTAATAAGGCGAACATGCTACCTTTGCTAAGACAGTTTTATCTGGCAGAGAATCAAGATTCAGGACGAATTGTTGAGGTAAGTAAATTTCACACATCTTAACATTATGTTAAATCTATATATGAAATTTGTTGTACACGTTTAATATAATGATTATTTGAAAATTATAACATTTTTAAGCTGTGAATTGGGTTTAATGTGAGTTTGAGAAAGAAAAAAAAATCTTTATAATGTCAAAAATGTCAACAATAATATCAACAAAGTTGAACTTACTCTCAATATTATATTAAATATTTTTTTTTTTTTTTTTTTTTTTTTTTTGTTAAAAATGAAAAAAAATCGATAACTTTATTTTAAATTATCGCAGATCGTTGGTTCAACCATTCGTTTTAAAGGTATTGGCTAGTTCTTTTGAAAGATACCCATCATGAAAATTTACTCCCCTCGAGGGGGGGACTTCCCCCCCCCCAGTGGGGGAGGCAAGGCTCCTGCATACACAAAAGTTTTTCCCAGTTGACTATCTCTATTACAAAAAATATATATTCGTTTCATTTGGTTTAGTGTAGTCTATGGATGTTAAACTCTACTTACCTGATATTTCCTCCATAGACGTAATGTATTTGAATACTTTTGAGTGTCCCTGTACATGAACCATTTGCTTCATCTCAGTGTAAAGCTTACTGTAGCATCCCTATGTGATACACATTTAGAATACTGAGTTTGGAATTTATGCTACTTTTTGTTCTTGAGATATGCTGATAACAGACACACAGACAGACAGACGCACAGACCATTCGCTAAAAACATGATTTTCGTATTCATGGGAGCTTGTAAATATAACAAAAACTCACGTTTGAAGATTTGACCCTAAAACAATACTTTCTAGAACCTATGAGTAAGAGAAAGTAAAAAGTTATGATAACGTACAAAATGATAGATACTCATGAGAATGGTTAAGTAATTTTAACAATTTTAATCAAATAAATGCATCTCAAGCGTCCTATAACATCTTGAAATGCTGATTATGGAATAGTCTGAAATACCCCCAAAGTAGTCGGTCAGGTATCAATTTTTTAATGATCAAGATTTTTTTCGGGTTAATTGATCCCTTGGACATGAAAATTTGCCAGACTCACCGAAAACTTATTCATTTTCGTATCGTTAATGTACGGGGTAATGTGTGTGTCATTGTTTTAAAAGTGTGATTTTCATTAAGTCAGTCACATTTTCGTGATAAGATGTGCTTGCTTCCGACAGTTTAAAATAAGTTAAACTTGACTCATCAGAGAGAACAACTTCAGTCCAGTAATTATTTAATCATTTTTTAATTTTTTTTATACCCTCTAATGTCTTGGTTGTCTAATTCTTTTTGTTAAGAAGGATTTTATTTTTCAGATTTTCGGGTAATTAAACCTCCTTTGTTTAGTTGTTATTTCACTGTATTTAGATAAATTATGTTACTAAACACGTTTTATGAATACCTGCTATGTTCTAAATGTAATAGAAACTGATTTTTTATGCGCTGGCGTTTTAACTTGCGGTCATATCGACTGGATGAGTAACGTGGTCGCCTAAGGACAAATGTGCAGTTTAAGGAGTCAAAACATATTATATCTTGCTAAAAACCAGATCACTAACATTTTGTTAACATTTAATCATTTTGACATTCCATGTATTAAAATATTATTATTATTATTTTTTTTTTTTTCGCTTTAAAATTAATATTTTTTGTGGTATCGTTAATTGCCTTATTCTTGCCATTTTGATTTTTTTTTTTTTATTATTACGTTTTTCCGAACATTTTCATCTTGTTTTTAACACTTGGCTCATACCTAAATTGCACGAGGAACACAGCGTAATAAAATCTGTTCAAAAATTTACTTTTGAAACAATAAAATTAGTGATTACAGAAAGAAAAATGCAAAATATCCAAGTGCGGCATTTTTTTTAATCGCTTAAGTATATATATATATATATGCACTGAAGTTGGTATGTGAGTTGGATAACATATAAAACCATGCAGATTCAATATGGGTGCATATAGGACGAATAATGTAGCTGCTAGCTTGCAATTATTACTTTCTCTATCCTATATATATATATATAGTAGAGAAAGCATTGTTTTGGGATCAAATTTTCGAAATTTAATTTTTGTTATATTTGCACGTTTTTAAGTCCACTCAATCCAAAAACCATGTTTTTAGGGGTTTGTCTGCCTGTGTGTGTGTCTATTATCACTATATCTCAAGAACGAATAGAAGAAGGAAGTCTTATTTTCGTATTCTACATCTGCATAATAAGTGGTGCTATACAAAACTTTTCCTTAAGATCAAGCAAATGTTCATGTACAGGGCAAACCAAGATAATTCAAATGCATTACGTCTGTGGGCGAAATTTCTCTTAAGTACAGTATAATCTCTATAGAATGTCCTAATAATAGGAAATTATATGCATGAAAGGATGCTTTGTGTAGATTATATATCAGTCATCGTTCGTTTGTAGGGCTACCCAAAGTATGTAAATATATTACGGATATATTTGAAAATTGCTATAAGTTTATTTCATTTTGCATTTAGTGTTTTTCATATAACACTAAATTTAAGTACACAATACGATGTGTATATACTTTACAGACAATATACAAGGCCATCCAAAATTAGGCTAAACGTTCGAATGTTATAGATCGAAGTGCCTTGCTACATTTTACTATGTCAACGAACAGTGCTCGTGCTCAGGAAGGAAAATTAATTTCTTATACCCATACTGTAAACGAAGAATTTTTATAGTTTAATTTTCCACCCTTGTTTTTGTATAATATCACGTTTTGAGATCCCTTGAATACGAAAGTTAAATTTTTTGCTGTTCCTCTGTATGTATTTCTGTTATCAGCATACTATATAAAGGGATAACCGTAAGGAATTCGAATTTGTTATATTGAAGTTCAAATTAAGTTGTCACTAAAAAACTTTTTCAAGATTATAAAATTTGAAAATCAAATAAAAAGCAGCCCGAATTTAAAAAATAAATAATTATAGGCATTACAGGGATGGAACACGGGCGCAGAATTCATACCGGAATCCGTTTAAGAAATTTCTCTACCTATAATATCGTTGATTTAAGAAGTAGAAAATTTTCTTACATTGAGAGTGGTATGAATTCTGCGCCCGTGTTCCATCCCTGGCATTATAATTGAACGGGGATTGAGGGGTGGCAGTCCCATTCACACAGAGTTATATGCCAAATAAAACTATTCTTAAACCTATTTTAATTCATTAGAGGAAGTCATATGTGTGACATACCAGATTATTTTTCATTTACATTACGGATATATTTCAGCTTGTATGTTATATGTATGCAACAAAATCGCGATATAATTTAGGAGAGTCGAAGAACATTGTTTTTTTTTACATGGGAATTTTGAATTTCTATATTTCATATTTAAATGCTTACTTAAAAATTTGTTCGAGTTTCGATCAGTGGACGATACTAGTAGAATTTACAAATACATTGTACATCTTATCTTCCTTTCTTTGAAAGCTCTAAAAAAATAGTTCGATTTTTATGCAGCTTATACTTATTGATTTTAGACATTTGTACGAAGTGAAATGGGGAAAATTAAAAGGTTGTTAATAATCAGCATTCGCAAATTATGCGTCTTTGGTGTAAACATTTAACTGTTTTATAAATAAATCAACTTGCGTAGAGTGCAATTCTAAAATTCTTTCAAAATTCTGCTTGTCAATCAAACGCTTTCCAAAGCAATTGTAGTATTTGTAATACGTATTGTAATATCTGTATATTTATCTAAATAAGAAATTTTTAAACACAGTGTTTTTAGATGAATAAAGTAAAAATAGGAAATAATAAGATTTATCTTATTTGAAAATGCTTATAACATGTAGCGATCAGTCTATTTCTATCAAAAAGTTCTGAAACCATGGCTGAATTTGTCGCATGATTTCCTTCTTCTCAAGTAATGTTTATTCCTTTTCAGCTACAAGTGGTTTGGTATTATCGATTTCTTTTCAGTCTCAGAAAATTTACAGTTTTTCGAATTTACAGCGTAAACGTTTTGGAAAAGTGCTGTAAATTTCAGCGAAAAGCATTGACATCCAAATTCTCAGTGATTTTATATGAAAATTCTCAAAAGGTTGCTTTTCAAGTTTAATGAACAAAAGATATAATTATATAATTACTTTTATTGCATATAAATTTTACGTTAGTACATAAATAACTTATTAATACTAATTCGGATTTTTTTATTTTATTACAAAGGGTACATCCTTATATTTTACTTAAATAATAGAAAGGTAGGAAAAACAAAACTCAGAAAGAGATAATTAAGTAAGTAAATAAACGTTGTGTGGATATTTAGGAAGTATTTCTTAGCATAGGCAGTAGTTCTGTTTACGCCCAAAATATGTAGCAATAAAAATATATTTTATTAGTTTTCTCTTCTTCTTAAAAGTATATATTAAGAAAAAACACATAGTTTTCATTTCCTTTGCTTAGGAATTACTTGTATTTTATATAATTTTTCAAACCTTTCAATAAAGAAGAAAATATTATGTATGAAAAATAAAAATGCATTCGAAATTTTAATAGGAATGTTCAATAACATGTACTCCAAATGAATGTTTTAATTTCAAATCTAAGAAGAAAAAAAAAAGTATATATATATATATATATATATATATATATATAATTTTATTCCAACAAATTGGGGTTATAGTATCTCATTAAAAGCTAAGAAAGTAAACAATAAGTTTAAATAAGACCCATGATTATACAAAAGAGTTAAAAACCATGATAAATAGAGAATTTGAAAAGTTTTTCAGGTCACTCTATTTGAATTTAAGATTTGAATTTCATTTTTATCTTCCGATTTTCAATAATTTGTTAAAGAAAATTATATTTTTAGCTGAACAATAAATGTTTCGACAAAATTTCACTGTTTCTGTCAGTTTTCTTCCATTTCTTCATACATATGCAAGAAGCCTTTACCAAATTCGTTTGTTATTATGTTAAAATTTAATAACACTTAAATTAGTATTTTAATGTCACATTATAAATAAGATCAAAAATTAGAAAAAAAAAAAAAGTTTAAAATAGCTGAAAACTTTTCTTCGGGTACCCGCAGCTTACGGTGGCGTTCCTTTAGTCTCCACTCTGTACCCAATCCGTTATTGGCCCTTTCAATAAAAATAATTGAATTAAATTAAAAACTTGGATTAAATTTGGATAAGATACATAGCGCAAGTTTTATTTTTATTTTTATTGTGTATTTACTTATATTCTTTTTATTATAACTTAATGCGAAAAGAATGTAAGAAAACTCGTTTTATTTATTTATTTATTTATTTAATTTTATTTTTTGACAGATGTAGATATCAGGAAAAGGCCGAGATGTATCACATGTACCGAGCGGCAGATGTCAATGCAAGGGAAGCTCGAAGACTGTACCGAGAGCGTTATTCATAAAGACGCGTGCCTGATGCAAACACCTTTCAACTTTGCAAAAGGGGCTTCTTTTCAAGTTGCATGTAAGATATCGCACGTGTAAGGAGTGCGAGGACGTCATCTTTAACGAACGACATTGTGCATCGTATCAGTGAGCGCCCTGAATCTAACACGCGGGCACTATCCCAAGCCACAACCCAAGCCACGACCCAAGCCTGTTCCGACCATGGATTGAAAGGTGATTTGTGCTTGTCTAGTTGTGTTTATCACTCCCTAACGTTTATACCAAGAGTTTTGGGACACCCTGCATATATCCATCCATTCAATAGCCATGAAAGTAAACTTTTTATTAGTATTGTCATGTCAATTTTATCCTATTCCTCTTGTACCGTTTTCCATTGTTCATTTAATGTTCTTAGATGACGTTTTTCCTAAAGCTTGCTTTAATCAACCAAAAGTGCAAAATTCTAAATAAGAAGCTTCAGGTAATTTTTGAGGTATTTCATGAAGTGAAATACATATTATAACTTTTTCTGATTGTTTCTTTTCAAAATAAGCATTAAACCATTTAGATGTGTGACTTGTAGTTTTGTCCATATGAAAATTAAATTTAGCAATGCACTTTCCATATGGGACAGGGAATTAATTTTCAAAAATTGTTTAAAAAATATTTTGATGATGATAATAGAGTGAATTGATTTTGTCTTTATTTGAGGTTTTTTTTTTTTTTTTGTTTAATTTCTCGTTGTTATAAAATCCTGCAACTATCATGGATCCCTTGAGAACCCTTCTGTACACTGATGAAACTAATTAGTAAAATTATTCTCCTCAGCTATTTTTTTTTTTTTACAGTCATTTAAATATATCCATGCCTGACCTAGTGTTACAACAAATTTCCATTTTTCTGTAGCTAGGTGATTCTCATGCAATATTCTACAAAATATTTTTCTTTAAGTAATATTCTTTAGCAAAAGCTAATGAACTCTAGTCTTAAAGATATTTTGCAACTTCAAATCCTTATGAATCATTTACTTATAGTACCAGACATTCCCAGTTACCGACACCCAAATTCGGTGTTACTTCAAATAAGCATAATTAAAAACTTGATCATTTAACATAGTGCTTAAAAACTACTGCTCTAGAAAGATTGGATAAATCCAGAATTGCCGGCCGCAGATCTGCTGCCGCAAGTTACAAGATCACCATATGTTGATGATTCAGTAAGTTGTACCAGTTTCATCTGCTTGAATTTGAATACATGTGAAACGCTTTTTGAAGGTTAAAATGAGGAAACCATTGCAGATTTAGGACTAGAACAGATTCAGGAATTTGTGTTTTTCATACGCGAGTGAACCCGGCGATTGTTTTGGAATTTTTACATAGAAATACAGCTGGTGACTCCTAGGAGTTCGGGTAATCGGTTAGTTTGGTAAGGCTTATTTTTTTCCGATCTAAGTTTCATTTGACATATTTCATGACAAATATAATACATTTGTAGTCCGACTGCATTCTATTCATTCAAAAGTATTTTCTCATTTTTTTAATTGACTATGAAAACTCGTAGATTTTTTTCAGACTAATACATAAATGCTTATATATAACCATAATCATAAAATAATTCAGCCTTTATAAGTTCATTACAGGAGGAAGGCCTCTCCTAGGATATTTGAACCTTACTTGTGTTCTGCAATACTTCTCTATTCTGCTCTTCCAAACTTCCCAATTTCCTCTCTCCACCGATATATAAGTCCCTTCTTTGGTTTTTACTTATCAGTCGCTATTCAAAATAGTCATTTGGTGGTCCGTCTATCATCATCTCTTCTAGCAAGATGCCCAGCCCAGCTCCATTTTAACTTACTATTTCTACAAATGATATCAGTAACTTTGGTTTTCTTCCTAATCTACTTGTATCGCTTTCTGTCTCTCCAGATGAACTATAACATGCCTCTATCTATGCTTATATATGTATTCGACCAAATGTATTCGCCACTAGTATATCAGAAAATTTATATTAACATTTCCTACGGTTACAGATCAGGGTGATTTCGTTATCTTAATTATACAAGATGAGTTTATTCAATCTGTTACCAGAACCCTAATTACTGTTGTAACCTAACCACAATGAAAAAACTTGAAACATGAGTGCAAATAAATATATTTGTCCATGAATATCTAAACATACGTTTTTACGTTAGGGCTTCCAGAAAATATCTTTCCCTCACAGACAAGAAAAATAAAATAAATCAGCACTTTCTACAAAATAATAAAGTAAAATAAAATAAAATAAAATAAAATAAATTGTTTTCAGGATACGTAACAGTAAAAGAAAGTAAAATATGGTAAAAATGTAAAATATTTAATGAATAATTCGTAGAAAATATTTCTTCACTTTAAGGAATTTTATCTTAAGTTTAAATAGCTATTACGTGGCTTAAACCTTCAATTTCTTGACTGTAATTTTTCCGAGTTTTAGCAAGATATATTTTGTCATCACTTTTTAAACTTTTTAGGTTTTCATTCGCAGGACAATTTGCAGACTTCGAATTTTAAATTACCTTTTTGCATTTTCGCACAACACTGCAACGAAAACTACACATATCCAAAAATACATTTTCTTCTTTCCTTTCAAGAAGTCAAAAACCATGCATTTTTGTTTTCGACTACTTTATAATAACGCATGGTGAAATTTGAAACACTAATAAATGTACGGACGATGATCTGTAAAACTGATTTATTTATGAAAATGTATGTTGCTAAAAATGTTACAGTGATAATTTGTAGTGCGCAAAGAGCTTCTTAAACAAGAGACCTTTTTATCACCTCTTTAAATCGAGAAGTTGGTTCGTATTCTTCACTTTTCTAATTACAATAAATATTAAACTATCATCTTTCTATTTTGCCATAGGGATGTTTGTGCTTGAATAAATAACCAAAATTTTGTTCTTAAAGATATTGTCTTATCTTTTAATGTATATAAGTTTCTATAAACTGGACATATGCACAGTAAATTTGTAGGAAGTTATCATTTGAAATTTTATAGATTATAATTCCTAATAGTGACGTGTTTTCATAAGTACTTTTCAGCATGCTTTTACTACGATTAATGCCATACATTATATACATACATACATATATATATATATATATATATATATATATATATATATATATATATATATATATATATATATATATATATATATATATATATATATATATATATAATAAAAACAACAATGAATTCTTTTCTTTTGTGTAAAACATGATTATAAGAAAAAAATTATATTTTAATGACCGACTGAGAAAAAACGTACAAAAGTACAAATACTTTAAAATGTTAACTTTAAATACATTTATAA
Organism: Salticus scenicus; assembly: GCA_963930645.1. NCBI lineage: Eukaryota > Metazoa > Arthropoda > Arachnida > Araneae > Salticidae > Salticus > Salticus scenicus. Next base: position 94,867,391 of record OZ005649.1, read on the forward strand.
CTTTCGCTTTCTGGATTTTAACATAATTTTTACTTTTAAATTTAGCATTTCCTTTTAAAATACTTATAATTAATATAACTAATATAACTAATATAATTAATATAATTAATATAACTACATAAAAATAAATTTTTACTTTATTTTTTATTTTTTTATTTATTTATTTATTTATTTATTTTTTTATAACTGAAAACGCAATAAAGATTTTCGCAATCCTAAATTCTCTTAACTTTTTTTTTTCGTTTCATCGAATTACGTAAAAACATAATATATTCTGCTTTCAATAGCCCTATATATTTATTTCTATTCAGATATATTTTCAGCGGATACTTTATTGAAATTTTTACAAACTTCAAAAAATTCTTTTGTTCGATTTTCTATATTTATCTTATAAAATATCTGCTTATGCCACAAAAGAACTTCGTTAAAAGATTCAAATTTATTTTTGAGAAATACGTTGGAGTTTTATTGATATATTGTATTTTTTATGCTGTACGTGAATAAACCGAATTTTTTGAAAAAAAATGTGGAACAAAATAAAATGAAATGTAAAGCATAAGAAGATATGCTCCTTAGATATATTTTTAAAGACATAAAATAGACTTGAAAATAGATTTATTTATTTATTTATTTATTTTTTAACTACAATTTCAATGTTAAAAAAAAAAAAAAAAAAAAAACTCTACAATGCTTGCAACATAGTATTTAGTTACTATTTTTTTTTTTTAATTACTTTCAAATTTTATTTAATTGCATCAAATTTCTTTTTTAAATTCTTTATCAATTTGGCATGCGTAAGTACTTTACTTTTTATTTATTATACAATATTGTTGCTGTTATATGCAGAACATATCAGGTAAAACAGATGATCAAAAGCTTGCAAAATGAAACATTTACGTTTAAAGCAATTTTAATTTAGTGCTTTTTTCATTTTATATTTGTCTGTAACTTTAGAAGTCAAATTTCTCGACACGTGCAATCTATAAGAACTTGTACACCTCAGACATTCTGTTAAAATATATATATATATATATATATGTATATATATATATAAGTGTGTGTGTGTATTTTCGCTTTGAGGAACGCATTAGGTATATTTCATTATAGGGGAAATTTTCGTATCACCACCAACATCTGATCAAGAATATTCTCATATGATTCCCACCGTTAAATGAATAGCTTCGTTCACCTTTCATTGTTATACTGTTCAAGATTTTTGCGGGAAATAAGAGCTGTGAAAAATCGGAGAGAGTGGAGGAATGCATGAATTTTGTTAATTTTTTTTTTTTTTTTTTTATTAGCTGTTCCCAAACAAAGAATGACTTATTACCGAGGCCATATATTTTCTTAAGCTCTTACATTTGCTATCAAAATAATCTGATGTGAAACTCACACACTGTAAAAAAATTGTAAGATATTTAGTTAAAGCAATGTTCCAAACTGGAAAGTTCTATTTATAACCCAAAATGGGTCAGAAAATCCATCTATTTTAAGTTTAAAAACTTGTTATGTATGGTTCACTATCTTATTTTATATTTTTGTCTATAATAAATAAAGACATTTTAGAAAATATTGTATCACGCACCTCTTATTAAAAAAAAAAAAAAAAAAAAAAAAAAAAAAAGAAAAATCCAACATGCGTAGATGATCTACACAAAATGTAAACATTTGGTATGTATACGTATGTATAGACAAAAATATAAAATAAGATAGTGAACAATACGTAAAGAGTTTTTTAATTCCAAAATAGATAGATTTTTTGACCCATTTTGGGTTATAAACAGAACTTTCCGATTTGGAACATTGCTTTTTCAAAATATCTTACAAATTTTTACATATTTCAGAATTTTGTTTTTACAGTGCACGTCTTTCTCTTATCGTACATTTTAATAATACAAATTACGACAAATTGCATATGCAACAAATTGCAGAATAAAGTGTAAGACAACAAATACTATATATAATCTCATTTTAAAAACGATGTAAAATATGTTTAGGGGGAGTTTTGTTTGACGTATAACTTTATGTGAGAGGATAATACTATCAACCCTTTGTATGAATATAATATCTACAATTTTAAAGATTTCATGGCTATTATGGAATTTAAAAGTTTTTTTTTTTTTAAATTATTCAGATAACTTTCATCCGCACCACCCCTTGAAACATCAACCTTGATCAAATGAACATCAAATACAAAATTTGAATTTTTTGCAATCTTTTTTGCAACCTTTTTTTTTTTTTTTCTTAAGTTATGATGGTAACAGATTAATCACGAAAATCTTGACATTCATATTCAAAGAAGCACAAATGCGTAATTACTATAACAACAAACCAAAATTAAAATTTGTACTTGAAAAAAAAAAAAAAAAAAAAAAAAAAAAAACTTTGTCTACCGTATGGCGATGATAAACAAATTTTCCTTCTTAAATAGATTTTTAAGACATGGTGAAATGTAATTAAGTACTTCCATCAATTGCATTGATTAAAAAGAATGCTTTTACATGATTTTGGTTAGTCCTGTATAACAGCTATAAATTATATGCAAACTACATTCTGTACTTAATAATATTTATCTATGAAAAACACTTTACATATACTAAAATGCACTTACAGCATTTTCCATATAGATAAAATATAAATGAATTATTTTGGGTAGATCAATATACCAATCTAAATGGTTTCAAAATCATATTCTGCACAAAATATGATTTTCTGCATGGAAGAATTTATTTTCATCTAATTTTCTTTAAAGCAACCTATAGATGTTAAAATACACATACCAGAAATTTTTCCCATGCACACAATGTATTTGAAATTTCTTGATTGTAGCGCTGCACGTACCATTTGCTTAATCTGAACGAAAAGTTTAGTGTGGCATCAGTGAATGATAAATATGTAAAATATTGATTTTTTTTTTCTTCTGCTACTATTTTTCTTTTGATATCTGGATACTAAACCCAACCCAGCTAAAAAAATCTGCAAAAAAACTTTAAAAACAAACTGTAGAAAAACTGAAGGCAATTGGCACGAGTTTTTTTAAAGTTTTTTCAAAGATATTTTAAAGTCAAAGTTTTACTGAACAGACTTCAGCGAAAAAACTTTAAAAAAACTTGTTCCATTTACCTTCAGTTTTTCTGTAGTTTTTGAAATTCTGCAAAATTTCAGCGAAAAAACTTTGAAAAAACTTGTTCCATTTACCTTCAGTTTTTCTGTAGTTTTTGAAATTCTGCAAAATTTCCATGAAAAAATTAAAAAAAAACTTGTGCCACATGCCTTCGGTTTTTATACTTCTGCGAAAAACTGAAAATACTTATTCCTGTTACTTTCAGTTTCTCTGCTGTTTTTTAAATTCTACACAATTTCTATGAAAACCTTAGAACTATTACTGTTCCCCTGCCACACATAAAAGCCATTTTTTAAAACTAGTTTGTTGTGGCCAACACATGACTCTCTTCTGTGTTTCTATACAAATTCCCTCAGAAAAAATAATTTATTAAAATTTATCTTCCATATGATGAATGCAGTCAATTTCCATTCTAGAGAAATAATATTAGGAGCAGTCAATGAATAACGAGTCAGAGGCAAATTCATTTCAGAGATCAGAGTTGGAAATAGACAAAAAGTTTGAAAGTATCAGAAAAACTCAAAGATAATTTAATTTTAGTAATAAAAGAAGAAACAGATACACAAAATCATACTTTCTATAAGCAAAAATGGAGAATACGTGAAAATCAGTTGTTTAGAAACAATCAAAAGAAAGAAAATTGAACAAAAACAAGAATATTTAGAACAAAAAACCAGAAAATTGTTTTAAAAAACTAAGAAAAGCCTGAAATTCCTACAAAAGTCTGAAAATTCTCATCCCTGCAGTAATTATTTAATAAAACTCAAAAGTATTGTCCGTAGGTATTTAGGCATTTATTCCATTGTGACAACAGTCGCATAATGCCATGCTCGTAGAAAGCCTTTGGTTGCTGTTTGAATCAATTGTGCACACACTCATTGACTTCATCGTCTATTTGAAATTGGTGTCTCTGCAGTGCTTTTTTAAGTTCAAGATGTGGAAGTCATATGCAGACAGATCTGGACTATAGGAGGGGTGGCTCAGGACTTCCCACTTGAACTTCTGCAGACATTCCTGTGTTGTGTTAGCTAAGTGTGATGGTCTAGTGTTGTCATGCAACAGGATGACACCCCGAGAAAGTTCACTGGGGCGTTTTGATTTGATTGCATTCCTGAGCTTCAACAAGGTTTTACAATACCGCTGAGCATTGACCGTAGCTCCATGCTCCAGGAAATCGACGAGGAGTGGTCTATTACGATCGAAGAAGAACGAATGCAGTATCTTGCTGGCACTAGTGTGTAAGGGAATCTGTGTGCTTCCACTAAAGACTCGGGCTAAAAGTTGTGGCACCAAGTTTCATCACCAGTAACAATTACTGAAAGAAATTTGTCCCCATCGTTGTTGTAACGCTGCAATGCTTGTAGAGACATGGCCATGCGGCAGCCCTCTTGTGCTGGTGTCAAGCGATGTGGGACCCATTGTGCGCATACTTTACGGAACTTCAACCTGTCCTTGATGATTTTGTGAACTGTACAATGACTAAGCCCCACTTATACCGAAATCTCGTCTACTGTTAGACGACGGTCTTTCTTTATGAGCTCATCTACTTTTGCAATATGTTATTCTGTAACACACCTCGGTACTCCAGTCCAGGGATCATCACCGATCGATTTGCATCCTTCGCGAAAGTGCTTATTCCACTCCTGAACTCTTGCCCGTGACATACGGTACTCCCCATAGATATATCCATCTATGAATTTCACGTCCTACTATACTTTCCGCTGCCAAAAAATGCACAACACCACACTGCTCAGCTTTGGATGCCTCCATTCCACGTCGCTTTCAAAAATGAAATGACTGGATGTGGCTGATGCTGGGTTATCCTTTTCTCACTCCTTGCCAGAGAAGTAATGGCATCTGGCGAGAGAAATGTGTATGAATCGTTAGGCTGCACTTTTCTACATACTATACTTTTTGTGAAATATTCACTGACTCGTTATTTATTGACTGCTAATATAATAGCACTAAATATGCAAAGAAAAAACAATTTTTTAGATATGAATTTTTTTTCTTAATTTTAACCACAAAATAAAAAGCATGTTTTTTTTTAAATTACCACACATTGATGATTCAACCATTTATTTTAAAAGGTGTTAATGAGTTCATTTGGAAGATACTCATAAGGAATATTTGCCTCTCTTGGGAGGGACTTTACTTTTGAGGGGGGGGGGGGGATGCTTGCACATTTACAAAAAAAAATTCCCAGTTGACTATCACTAATATAGATACTTCCTTTTAATTTCATAATGATTATTAAAAAAACAATTCACTTTATGTGCATTTACATGAAATGTTTTTTCTGCAATGTAAAAAATTAAAGAAAAAAAAAGCAAAATGACAATCCCATTTGTTGGATGATTTTTAATAAAAGTTTCTAGGCATTAATTTAGGTATTGTTGCAACTACATATAAAATTTTATGAAATTCTGAGTAGTATAGTTCCTAAGTTACAGTTGTTACAAAATTTTGTCACACACAGATATATTTTTTTAAATAGTCAAATCATGTTCTAGACATCTCAAAACATGTAAAACCATTGAAAACCTGAAGTCTAAGATTTTTACGAATCCAATACCTTCTTGTATTGAATATAAAAGAAAGTCTTCTTCTTCCTCTTCAAGGATTAGGCCGAAGGCCTGTTGCGGCTTCTCTTATAAATAATCTCCTTTTAATAGATTAGATTGCGCATAGCGCTCTCAAGTTTTAATTCAGTTATATAATTAATATTTATTAAAGATTTGATCTATTAGAGAGCTGAAGAGTTTGTAAATAATTTTAAAAGTCATAGTTAATCATAGAGATTTTATAAGAAGGCAAGAATTTGTACTCACCTTCTCACCAGTCCATAATGTTGCATCCAGAGACAAAAGAAGCGTCTTCGATCGGCATCTGAAAATAAACTGGGTGTGTGGAGAAAATATTAATCTATGTTAAATGTTATTTTGTAATTTAGATCCATCATTAAATTAGCTTCTTGTTGACACAACCTTTAATTCTGGAATAAACATGTTATATGATATATAAATATAGATTAATAATAAAGAATATTTCGGAGCGTTTAACAGAGCTCCGATCATTACGTTTACATTTTGATAAGTGAGTATATATACATTTTCGCAGCACGCGGGAGAAAGAGATTAGAAAGTGATGATTAAACAGTTTGAAAGTTAGGAGTGGTACATTCTTCTTAGCTACCCGTACATTTAATGAAGATTGTCTCTCTTGGCTAAAAAGTTTATTCGCATAAGAGTTCTTTCTTTAATAGCGAAATATTAAAACACAAATTATTTGAGTTTTTCTTACACTTTTACGACACCCCTACTTGTTTTATATTTCGCTGTAATCTAGTATGTTCAGGTTCTTTCTGAGTTTAAGTAGACTTGTCTTTGGTAATGGTTTCGTCATGATGTCGGCAGTCATGTTGCTGCTATCAACATATTGCAATTTTATTATCTTATTTTCGTATAGTTCCTTTATGAAATGGTATTTCAAGTCCACATGCTTTGAACGTGATTGGTATTTGTTTCATTCGATTAGTTTGATGCATGCTTGATTGTCTTTGAAGATTACAACTGGTTTTTCTTGTTTCATGTCTAAGTCATTTAGCAGTCGCAACAGCCACGCAGTTTATTGAGCTGCATTGCTGGCAGAAACGTATTCTGCCTCAGCGGTAGATAATGTTATATTACTCTGTTTTTTGGAAACCCAGTGTATTGGGTTCTCTCCAATGAAGAAAATATTACCTGTGACAGATTTTCTGTCACCTGGATCATTTGCATAGTCTGAGTCAGCATATACTGTTAAAATTGGTGCTGCGTTTTTATTATACGCTAACTTTAGATTTATCGTTGATTTGAGATATTTCATGACATTTTTTACAGCTTCCCAGTCGCATTTCCTGGGATTTTCATTATGTCTGGACAGAAAGTTGACAGCCGCACTTATATCTGGTCTACATGTTGTGGAAATGTACAATAATGCCCCTACTGCTTTTCTATAGTCTGTATTGTTTGGCAAAAAATTATCGTTATTATTATTTTTTAAATAATTTGTATCCATTGGGATATTAGTAGGTTTTGAATCTGTTAAATTAAACTTGTCTATTAATTGTTTAATTTTATTGGTTTGATCTAATAACAATGTATTGTTATCCGGTCTAGTAATGTTTATGCCTAGATAATTAACTACATTCCCTAGGTTAGTAATTCTATATTCGTGGCTGAGTTTTTCAGTAATTTTTTTTATGTCGTTCTTAGTTCCAACGATTAAAATATCATCTACGTACACTAGCACGTAGACTTTTCTACCGTTAATATTTCTTTTATATAGACATTTATCAGCTTGACTTTGTGTAAAATTTAGATTAATTAATGTCTCATTTATTTTCAAGTTCCAGGCTCTGGCTGCCTGCTTGAGACCATATATTGCCTTTTTTAATCTACAGACCTTTTTCTCATCCCCGGGATTCATAAATCCTTCTGGTTGCGACATGTAAATTGTTTCTTCCAATTCCCCATGCAAAAACGCGGTTTTTACATCTAAATGATTTAATTCCAGATTATTGTATAGTGCCATGACTAAAAATGATCTGATAGTTGTGTGAGACGCCACTGTGGCAAATGTCTCATCGTAATCCACTCCGTATTTTTGGCTAAATCCTTTCGCTACTAACCTCGCTTTATATTTTTGAATTTCTCCCATATGATTGTATTTGGCTTTGAACGCCCATTTAGAACCTACTATATGTGCGTTGGGTGGAGGGTCTTCTAATATCCATGTATTATTCTCCTTGAGTGAATTAATCTCATCTTTGGCTGCTTTTAGCCATTTTTCTTTTTCTACAGGGTTTTGCAACTCTAATATTTCACGAAAGGTTTTAGGTTCGACTACATTTAAGGTATCTGTTAACAAAGCGAATCTATCAGGTGGAACGCCTTTGTTGGCTCTTTCTGATCTTCTGGGAATATTTTGATCTGAAATTTCCTCATTTCAATTTGGTTCCTCAATGTGATCTAATTCCTGATTCTGTTCAGTTAAAACTACAAGAAAGGATGATTTACTATTTATTTCACCAGTACCGGCTTCATTTTCATTTTCATTCATTAGTAACTGATTATCGTCATTGCTATTGCTTATTTTGCGCATTTGATCTGTTTCGATGAATTTGACCGTTCTACATATTTTTACATTATCATCTATGTAAATTCTATATCCCTTGCTTCTGAGGTCATATCCCACAAATGCACCCAATTTAGCCTTGCTGTCTAGTTTCCTTCTATTTATTTTATGAGTATATGTGTATGCTTTACAACCAAAAGTTTTAATATTTGAAAGATCTGGTTTGTTTCCTGTACATCTTTCATACGGTGTTACGTCGCAAGCTCTCGTGGGTAATCTGTTTTGCAGATAAGTTGCAGTCATGACTGCTTCGCCCCAAAATTTATTTGGTATTCCGCTCTGTTTTAGTAAACACCTAGTCATTTCAACTAAGGTTCTGTTTTTTCTTTCCGCAACGGCATTTTGAGGTGAACAGTGAGGTACAATAAGTTGATGTTCTACTTCCTCATTGGTGAGAAATTCTTCGAATTCTTTACTTGTATATTCCCCACCATTGTCAGTGCGGAGTATTTTTATTTTCCTTCCAAACCTATTCGCAGTTAACGCATGATATTCTTTAAATTTTTCGAATGCTTCACTTTTATATTTCAATAGATAAGTAAACGTATATCGACTGAAATCATCAATGAAAGTTAAGAAGTAATTTCTACCACCTACGGTCGACGTTTGAAAAGGTCCGCATATATCCGAATGGACTAGATCTAGGGGTCTGTTTGCTCGGTAATTAGCCTTTTTTGGATATGAGTCGTCTTCTAGTTTTGAAACTATACATATTTCACATTCCTCATTATGTTTACACTTATTTAAATTTATTCCTGTAGCCATGTTCTTCTCGGTGAGCTCCCTGATCTGTTGATAATTTTTGTGACCTAACCGCTGATGCCATATTCTAATACAATTTTTATCATTGCATGTTTCTGCAATGTTTATACTTTCCGATAAATTTTTATGTGTTTTTATCTCATATAAACTATCGGTTAAGTTAGCCTCAATGTATGTTTTGTTGTTGTATTTAATTTGACATTTTTTGTCTTTGAATATGGCAACGCAGCCATTCTCAGTTGCTTTCTTTATGGAGATCAAATTAGTAGCCATGTCAGGGATGTATAATACATCCTTTAATGTAATACTGTTCGTTTCTCTTTCGGAGTTAACTACATCTATATTTATGTCCCCATGTCCCTGAGAAACTACGGTCTGTCCGTTTGCTAACATCACATTTACTTTTTCTTCGCTTTTTAAACATGTAAATTTACGTAAATCGTTGCAGACATGCGCACTGCTTCCACTATCGACAACGAAACTATCATTTTCAGTTTTGTCTATAATAAAATTTAAATTTTTCAGTTTGTTTTCTGTCTCTTTAATTAACTGTGTTTTTTGTTTACCTCTATATTTAGTACTGTTCCCACTACTGTTATTGAAATTATTGTTATTGCGGTGTGGATTACCTCCTCTGGGTTTTAAGTGCCAACACTCATTTCGGGTATGTGAGGATTTTTTGCAGTAAGTGCAATATTTGCCAGTCTGTGTTTTGTTTTTAACCTGCATTTTGTATGCGTTTTCTCCCTGAGTGTTTTTGTTTTGTGATCTTTTAATGTATTCATCTGTTAATTTGTTTCGTATAAATTCGGCTGTCAATTCCTGTTCATTTCTGCTTTCAATAGCAGTTATGAATGTATCGTATGAGGGGGGGGGGAGAACATAACATGAGTGCCGCCAAATGTTGGTCATTTATCTCTTCACCTATTGCCAATAATTTATCTCTGATTTGCTAAATGTTGGTAATGTGGTCAATGAGGTTCCCATTCTCAGCCAATTTAGCTGAGTATAATTTACGTAGTAAGAATAATTTGTTTGTTAAATTCGATCTCTGATGAATGTTCTGGAGATTCTCCCAGGTTGCTTTAGCGGTGGTCAAATGACGCACATTTACTATCTGGCTGTCATCAATCAATAAATTTATTAAGGCTCGTGCCTTTTTGTCTTTTGCCTGCCATTCAGCAGTCAGAGGTTCTGGGGGTTGATCAGTGATAACATTATATAATTCCTCATTTATGAGGAGCATTTAAATCTTAAAACACCACAGATCATAATTATTCGCGTTTAGTTTTTCAAGTAATGTTATGTCCTTTATTGACGATGCCATTTTTACTTTTATTTGTATTAGTTTGCTTTTCACAACTGAAGTTTAATTTATTTATTTATATTCAAAAATATTTGTGTATATATTTAATCATTATGGATGACTGTTAAGCAGATATATATATATATATTTTGTGTTTCTATATATATATTTTATGATACCTTTATAATATTTTAATACACCAATTATATATATATATATATATATATCAATACTACACACACTTTCTTTATTTTCATTTCTTCTTTTGTAACCATATATTTTTTTTTTTTGTTTATATTGTAATACAGTTCAGCTCTCTTTTTTTTTTGTTCAAATTGCCTATAGGGCTATTTACTGAATAAAACTGAGACATTCAGTCTGATACATCTCTTATAAATAATCTCCTTTTAATAGATTAGATTGCGCATAGCGCTCTCAAGTTTTAATTCAGTTATATAATTAATATTTATTAGAGTTTTGATCTATTAGAGAGCTGAAGAGTTTGTAAATAATTTTAAAAGTCATAGTTAATCATAGAGATTTTATAAGAAGGCAAGAATTTGTACTCACCTTCTCACCAGTCCATAATGTTGCATCCAGAGACAAAAGAAGCGTCTTCGATCGGCATCTGAAAATGAACTGGGTGTGTGGAGAAAATATTAATCTATGTTAAATGTTATTTTGTAATTTAGATCCATCATTAAATTAGCTTCTTGTTGACACAACCATTAATTCTGGATTAAACATGTTATATGATATATAAGTATAGATTAATAATAAAGAATATTTCGGAGCGTTTAACAGAGCTTCGATCATTACGATTACATTTTGATAAGTGAGTACATATACACTTTCGCAGCACGCGGGAGAATGAGATTAGAAAGTGATGATTAAACAGTTTGAAAGTTAGGAGTGGTACATTCTTCTTAGCTACCCGTACATTTAATGAAGATTGTCTCTCTTGGCTAAAAAGTTTATTCGCATAAGAGTTCTTTCTTTAATAGCGAAATATTAAAACATAAATTATTTGAGTTTTTCTTACTATTTTACGACAGCTTCATGGTCAAACCACCGCTTTCTTGGCCTACCTCGGTCTCGTCTGCCTTGTGGGTTGTAATAAAACATGGCTCTAGGTATTCTTCCGCGTGGCATACGTCGAATATGGCTTAACCAATCTTGTCTGTATTCCCTAATTTTATCTTCTAGGCAAAAATATGTTTAATCCTCTACGTATATCTTTGTTTATAATTCTATCGGGGATTGTACAGCCATTAACAGATCTCAAGAACCTCATCTCGGCAGCTTGTATTCTGCTTAAATCCTGGGAGCCCAGAGTCCATGTCTCAAAACCATATAGGGGAGTGGGGACTGCCATGACTTTGTAAAATTTTAGTTGAGTTTCAGGTCTAGTTTTTCTTTTCAAAGTTCGGATCAGGCTTCCACTAAGATGTTGGAATTTATGTAATTTCTGTTGGATGTCATGATCATAATCATAGGTTATGTCACACCCTAGATAGTTGAAATGTTGGGTTTGCTCAATAAGTTTATTATCTATAACTAATTTTGTTCTAACTGGTTCTTTGATAAAAGAAAGTAAAAATAAGTTATTTTGTTAAAATATGCATAAAAGAAAGTAAAAACAAGTTATGCATATTTTAACATAATAAAATAATTTAATTTAGAAATTTATTCATCAACCACGAAAATTCATTTCAGAAAAAAATTGAAGTAGAAATGTGATTTTTTATACCAACTATGTGAAAAATACCAGAGCAGGGAATCAAACCCGGGCCTTCCGCTTTACATGTGGATGTTCAAACATTGAGCTGCCCTGGCTGATTACCAGCTAGGCATTTCTCACATAACATTCGTTGGCAAAGTAGAGTCACCGAGTCTGTAAACACAGCTATATCAATTGACATTATTAATCATGGCACAACTCCAATAGACTACAAAATTTTAATTTAATTTAGAAATTTATTCAACAACCAAGAACGTTCATTTCAGAAAAATTTTGGAGTGGGAGGGGATATTTTGTTCTAAAAGTGACTGCTGCGAAACAAAATTTTGTGCCTTTTAAAGATTCATGCAGATTGCGAGTGAGGTATTTAGTGCTTTTCTTTTTGTGTTTAATGCGAAGCGTAGACATACATATTACTGATTATTGCAAAACGTCGCCATAGCGCAGTGCTAGTGTGATGTTAAATCCAACCTACTTGCCTGTGTACCTCCCGGATTGTCTTTAATCGCCCACAACACAGTAGTAGTGAGACATTAAATCGAATCTGCATATTTACTTATACACTTATTCAGTTATTTATGGTATTTTTGTTTTGTAATGTTTAATATTTTTTAGTTTTTATTTTCTTTTGTTCAAGTTTTTGAAAAGCTACTTTTTACACTTTATTTTTAGTAGAGCTGTACCGAGTACTCGGTATATACTCGGCATATATGTCGAGTACTCGGTCCTCGGCCAATACCGAGTAGTTGTGGGAATTTCACTATTTTTATGCATTATTGAAAGAAATGTGTTAATGAGTGATATTTATTTTATAACTAAACAAAAAAAAAAAAAAAATCTGGAGTGACTCCACTCGACTTTCCGAACATTGAGTAACTAACAGTTTTGTAGATAAAATAAAGAAAGAGGAATTGCTAAACAAACAAAAGAGAGAAAACCATAATAGAGTGTTTTTTTCTCCATATATCACACGAGGTTTTATTTAACGCTACTGAACTTTGAGCCCTTAGATCATAATGATAAAGAATTTTTCGTTTTGTCCCTGTAAAAATCTATAGATGCTAGATTCACCAAAATGCTTATAGTTAGTGCAACAGTGATTTATAATATTCATACAAATTTTCAGCTCAATTGAATAAGGCGTTTAGATGCTATCGCACTTTTAAAAATTTGGTCTCATAGGCCATAATGATAAAGAAATTTTCTTTGTGTCCCTGTAAAAAAACTGTAGTGCTAGATTCACCAAAATCTATACAGTTGGTGCAAATGCGACCTATAACATGTGTACAATTTTTTTGCTCAGATTAATAAGGCGTTTAGACGCTATCACACTTTTAAAAATTTGGCCCCATTGGCCTTAATGATAAAGAATTTTTCTTTGTGTCCCTGTAAAAAAACTATAAGTGCTAGATTCTCCAAAATCTATACAGATTGCGTATCTGTGACCTATAATATGGGTATAAAATTTTTGCTCAATTGAATAAGGCGTTTAGATGCTATCGCACTTTTAAGATTTTGGTCCCATAGGCCATAATGATAAAGAATTTTTCTTTGTGTCCCTGTAAAAAAACTATAAGTGCTAGATTCACCAAAATCTATAGGGTTCGTACTATGGTGACTTACAATATACGTACCAACTTTCAGGTTAATCGAACAAAGCCTTTAGACGCTAGCGTGTTCACAGACATACACACATACACACATACACACATACACACACACATACATACATCATCGTAAAAATAGTGAAAACGGACTCAGGGGACCTCAAAACGTATAGAAAAATCAAAATCTCGAATTCGGATTTTTGACATGATTACAATACTTTCCTCACTGTAGTGTTCGGAAAGTAAAAATATGAAAATATAAATACAGTGTCATTATAATTAAAATTTTTGCTATAACAGCTTTCTGCAGTTAAAACGGGTTGTTACCAAACTTAGTATAGAGATAATTGATGATATGAGCTTTTAATTATAACTATCTTGTATGAATTTAATATGCATTGTTTTATAAAAACTTAGTACATAAAATTGTATCTATAAATCAGACAAAAATAAAATATTTTAGAAAAAAAAATAACCTTTATGTAATATTAAAACAAAATTTTCGTTATACATTTGTGCAAATAAAAGTAAGACACTTCCAAATCGGTAAGAAAAGATTGATTTTGAATTTTATACTATAAAATAACGTAAAAAAACTATCACCTATTCGGATACAGTCTACCGTTGAGCAAAAGGTGCGTTCATTTAGTATTTTAACCCTTTGATGGTTATGAACGAGTTCAGCTCGCAATCGAATCGTGCTTCATAATGCGCGCAAACGAGTTCCGCTCGGGAGCAGGATTTCGACCGAAATGGTTAGAAACGAGCACTTCTCGTGTAGTGCAGTTTTTCCCCAATGCGCGCTGACGAGCTGAGCTCGTTCGTCATTATTATTCTGCATTGGTTATGTTACAAACGAATCCTACTCACGAAATTTAGTTAGTTTTACTGTCTACAGATGACAGTACGGGTTCCATGAATTTCTTTTCATAATGAAGGGGGAATGTTTTTTTTTTTTTACTTTGTTCTTTTTATGCGTATTTTGGCGCATTTTTTAGGTTGTTTGTAAAGTAAAATGGCTTAAAAGCGAAAGTTAGATAATTATGATAATGATTATGATTGTGATACAGAAAGCTTATCAAGTTTTGAGTCTGATGCTTCATGTTCTACATTAGTTGTATTTATTTAGTCCTTTCAATTAACTATTATTATTTATATAATTGATTATAATCATTTATAATTTACTATTTAATAATTATCATTTATTAATTACTTTAAAGTACGTAAAAACTGTTATTTATGTACTACAAATACTTTAAGAAGTTTTTAAAACGCGTGAGGCGAGCTATCTACGGCATCGCCAGAAAAGGGTGAGATTTTCGGAAGAACGTCGGGGGAAAACACCTGCCACTTTCGAATGCTGTTTACTGGTAATACTGCGCAAATTAAATAAACGAAAACTGCTCATTTTCCTAACCGTCAAAGGGTTAAGAACAAAAAAATAAAAATAATAATAATGTGAAAAGAGGAGGGGGAATTTAACCGAGTAAAAGCTTTTAAGGCATTTTACGTTATATATATAAAAAAGGTAAATACACTGAAATGTTATTTAAAACGTATTTTCATAATCAAATCTGTTGTTTTGCCAATTATGGCCCAAAGCCACCTGTCATTTTACATTTCTACGATCTGAAGATTAATGAAGCCTATCATGTTTGAAATTATAAAATATTTTAATGTTCCCCTTTCATATGTGAATTTCATGTATCTTAAATTAAGCCTTAGTCTTTGAGTAACTTTTATAGTCTCTAAGAATTATCTCAGGATGATAATTTCACATCCAAACTAGTATGTTGTAGCCACCACAAGACTTTCTTCTATATTTTCCTATACATGTTCAATCAGTAACAATATTTAAAAAAAAAAAATTACGATTTATTTTTTATTTATTTTTTATTTATTTATTTATTTATTTTTTGTTAAAAGTAAAAAAAAAAAAATCGATAACTTTGTTTTAAATTATCACAGATTTATAGTTCAACAATTCGTTTTAAAGGTATTGACGAGTTCTTTCGAATGATACCCATCTTCAAAATTTACCCCCGCCGCGGGTACATCCCCCCCAGGGGGGAAGCGATGCCCCCCCATGCACATTTTTTTTCCTAGTTACGTACTACTATTATCAATAATTCATATTAAATTTACAATCACAAGTGTAAAATAACTCTCATTATGCCCATTTATACGAATTTTTGTCCTATACCGCCATGTTAAAAATTTAGATGAAATGCTATCACAGTGCCACCCGTTGAGCTATTGATCCCCAAATATAATCAGCACCAGTTTATGTCGGGGACCAACTAAACACCAAGTTTGGTAAAATTTCGTTTAAAAAAAAAAAAAATAAATAAATACGATTTTTTTTTAAAGATTTTTTTCGTTAAAAGTAAAAAAGATCGATAACTTTGTTTTAAATTATCACAGATTTATGGTTCAACCATTCGTTTTAAAGGTATTGACGAGACCTTTCGAAAGATACCCATCTTGAAACTTTGCCCCCCCGGTGGGGGGGACTGATGCCCCCACATGCACAAAAAAATTTTCCCAGTTAACTATTACTATTATCAACGAGACCTTTCGAAAGATACCCATCTTGAAAATTTACTTCCCCGGGGGGGGGGGTACTTCCCCCCCAGGGGTGGGAACCGATGCCCCCACATGCACACATTTTTTTTCCTAGCTAACTACTACTATTATCAATAATTCATATTAATTTTACAATCACAAGTATAAAATAAATCTCATTATGCCCATTTATACGGAATTTTGTCCTATCTGCCATGTTAAAAATTTGCATAAAATGCGATCACAGCGCCACCTGTTGAGCTATTGATCCCCAAATCTAATCAGCACCAGTTCATGTCAGGGTGCAACTAAATACCAAGTTTAGTTAAATTTCATTCATTGGTTCGTGAGATACAGTGTCCACAAAAAATGATACAGACAGACAGACATTTTCTAAAAACTATCAATTCGTGTTCAGGACACCCCAAAACGTGTAGATCCGTCAAAAAACGGAGGTCGAAAATTTTCGCGAATCTAATACTTTCTCTATATTACATATAGAAGAAAGTAAAAAGATGTTAAGAATAAAGTTATCAGTTATGGTTTTAGTAATCCACTATGCTGAAAGTATCAAAATATAGCAATGAACCTAATTATGTATACCTATTAGAGATGAGACGGGCTCAGCCCGAGCCCGATGGGGCTCAAATCTTACGCAAGTCTTCGGGCTCCGGGCGGGCTCGGATTCAAGCTAAAAGTTCCGTTTATTTTATTCTTCATTAACTGGAAAATGTAAAAAAAAAAAAAGAATCTTTATTCATTTTGAGAGCACCGTTAGTAATGCCATAATAGTCATGACAGGTTATAAATCACAAAATAATCTTGCAAACCTTAGTAGCTTTGACATTCCTTTTTCTAAATAGAACTATTTTTTCAACGGGATGCATATTATGTGATAGTGTTATACAGTAATCCTTCCTCCTTCGTTATATTGGGTTTCATTATATCACTCTTTCGGATAAATTTTTTGTCCCCCAATAGGCGCGTTATAAACAATGCGCTGCACTAGAAATAAATATTATAGAAATATATACATGTATACAGAGACACAGACATTATAAATTGTTATAATAACATTTATAATTATTTAAATTGAGGATTAATAATAAGAAAATTAATTTGAAAATAAAAACGGTATTTAATTTTACTATTGCGTATGCGCTGCATAGCGTACCACTTTCAATATCGGGCTCGGGATCTCATCACACAAAATTTTTCGGGCTCGGGCGAGCTCAGTACAAAAATGTTTCGGGCCCGAGCGGGCTCGGATTGCCAAAATAGAGCCCGAACTCACCTCTAATACCTATACACTACAAAAGTTCTGCATGAAAGCATACTGTTTACCATTTAACTAAATTTTATATTCTTACAATTACTCGGTACTCGGCCGAGTAGTAAAAGGCCAAGTACTCGGTATTCGGCCAAAGTGCTACTCGGTGCAGCACTAATTTTTAGGCACTTGATTTAAAACACGTAAAATCGACCATTTCGAAAAAATCACGAGACAAAACTGCAAAAATGTGTCAAATTTACGATTTTGAAAAAAGTCACCAAGCAGTGTGATAAAGCACCAGGGCTTGAAAAAAAGTTAGAAAGTTTTTTTTGTTTCAGTATGCATGCCTTGCTGGGCATGTAAGAGAAAAAAGTACATACCCACTGTAAATTTTTATATACCCCGAGCCGATCATGTCAGGCAATATAATTTACGAGCCCTGTAAAGCACATTATCACCTCTATTTCTTTTCTGGGAAAAAAATAAAAATAATAATAATAATTGTAAATAATTTTTGGTAGGGATTCAATCAAATAGTGGGAAAAAAAAAAAAAAAACATTTATATATGTATTAAACATTTTGCAAAATATCCATTTTGTGAAAACAGCAATATAGAGTTCTGCGTAGGTCGAGAAAACTTGACCCGCAGGAACACTTTTGACCCACAACCGGCACAACCTTACATGAACCTGCAGCTTCTAGCCTGCAACAAAAACAAAGTATTATTCAATTTACATTATATAAGAAACTGAATTTCAAAAAATAAAATTATATTATTAAACATATCTTTCAGAAAATTATAACATAAATATTACAAGTACAATTAGAACCTTGATCTATCGTTTTTCACGGGGTGCAAGGGGAAAAAAAAAAAGATGAAAGCGGGAAAACAACAAATGCGGGTTAAAGTCAAAACACGAATAAAACAATGTTTATGAATTAATACACAGAATGTATACAGTATACTACTAATAAAAACTAATTTCCAAGTGGTCAAAGAAATACATCAATGTTGTAGAATATTAAGTAAAATTTAATTTTAAAAATCATTAATTTTATGTAGTGCTAGCCAATTTGGCAGGGTGCTCCACCCTGCTGCCCTTTCAAACCCATTTTAGCACCCTGCTGCCCTTTTAAAAACATTTTAGCACCAAGTAGCTTTTTCTAACGTTTTAAATGAACACAGGCCTTTAGATACTTTTCTTTCTGATTTTTCAACTTTCTAGAAATAGTTCTACAGCATTAATGGAAGAAAAAATGCACGCAGCCAGGGTTTGCGCTAGAGCACGGGATCGCACAATATAAAAAAAAAAAAATCCCACTTTGTAAATAAATACAATTGTTAAATATTTCTTGCTCATGTAATTATTTTTTGCCCCCCCCCCCTTTATTTATCTCCATCTAGCGATCAGCAACCAAATGTTCTGCAGAAGTCTTGTTTCCCAATACTTACCCATCTGAAACATAAATTATATTTATAATATTCATTTTAAACTTGCTTTATTAGATTCTAGAAGTAGAATTGAAAGAATTTAATATTTCTTACTCTGTAATTATTTTTAACCCCCCCCCCCCTCTTTCCCCTGTCCTGAATACGGACTGTGGTCAATGATCAATTCTAGAAACAATAAAGCAATAGAGCAATAAAGCAATAGAGTACAACAATAAAGCAATAGAGCAATAGAAACAATAAACAATAAAGCAATTTTTTGTTAGAGTGGGAGAATCTCACTAATTTTTTTTTCCTTGGCGCGAACCCTGATATAGTCTATATATATACACGTAAAATTAGTATTTTACTTTTGTTATGTACAAAAATCACAACATAGAAGACCGCAATTATGCAAATAATGCCTTTTTTGAAAATAAGTTGTCCTTTTTACTGAATTCCCCCTGGCAGCCCTTTTATTCTAGAGTCAGCATTATTATGTTGGGTTTTTCCTTCATTGTATAAATTAAACAAGAAATTTTTCAGATTAATTTTTTTTTTGGTCCATTTATGTAATTTCATACGCTTGTATAACAGTTTGTGCACTTTAAAACCCCATAATTATGTCATCAGCGTGAAAATTATCCTCAGTTTTTTTCGCCATTATGTACATTTTTTGAAATCACACATTTCTTCTATACTTTAGGATACCGCATGTTGCAATATCTTGATTTATGCAAATATTATCACTAAATTTTGTACATATTCTCTGCTACACGCAACAATGCTTCATTCGCATAATAAGCATCATTTTCTTGCCTTTCTGTTTAGTATTGTTCCTCATTTTTCTGCACTTAACTGCACTTGCTAAAGTAAAGAGATTATTTCGTGGTATGCTGAAATTATAGTAATGAATAAAGAAACACAGACATGGCATCACAATTTTGATCCTTCATGGAAATGGAGAAGATAGTTATTTTACGATGCACAAAGTATCCAATTTGTACAGAACCGCTTGACCTTCATGAGAAAATTTTTGAGTCAGAAGAAAAACTTTACAACAATGAATGCAAGAAAACGACTTTTTGAAGCACGATACATGTGGGTTTAATTAACATTATATAAATATAATTTGTGCAGGGACCATAGAAATAAAATTATCAATACGGGAATGATAGACCAGGTTTTCACTGCATACATAATTAAATTAAAACTAGAATATTAGTGCTGCACCCAGTAGCCGAATATCGAGTACTCGGCCGAGTACCGAGTAGCCGACTAGTTGTAAGAAAGAATAATTGATGCATATATATAAAGAAATGTGCATCTTGAAATTAAAAAAAAAAAAGGCTTTTGAACATAAAATTTAGTTAAATGGTAAACAGCATGCTTTCATGCAGAACTTGGAACCAGCTTTACTATACGGCACCCATTGCTCATTGCCGTTGCCGATGTTTTGATCACATGGTATGATGTTGTTTTGATTCGGTTTGTTAGTCGGTACTGCGAATCATTTCACAACGTCGTGAATCGAATCAAAATGTCATGAAACAATACTTTTCATTATTATGAAACATTTAAAACTAAATTTTAGAAAATAAATGATTATTTTACTTACCCAGTAAGAAAAAATTTCAAGAATAGAAAAATGTAGCAGGCTGATGAAGTCTTAACACGATGCAGCTATAAAAAATAATTTTTGTGAACTGTATTGATAGCAGGCGTTGTACATTTAGTTTTTCAGCCTTTTTTTTTTTAATGTTTCACTATGTTTTCTGCTGTTTGCTCGCTTTGCAAGCATTAAAACCAAAAAAAAAAAAAAAAAAACATCACTGGACGCCCTTAATTCGTGGAGCATGAATCAGTAAAAGCATGAAAATTCATGGAGCCACGGTCACTATGTTTTCTGCTGTTTGCTCGCTTTGCGAGCATTAAAACAAAATAAAAAAACATCACTGGACGTCCCTAATTCGTGGAGCATGAATCAGTAAAAGCATGAAAATTCATGGAGCCGCGGTCACTATGTTTTCTGCTGTTTGCTCGCTTCGCGAGCATTAAAAAAAAACAAAAAAAAAACATCACTAAATACCCCTAATTAGCGATGCATGAATCAGTAAATGCATGAAAATTTGTATAAGCCGCGATCAGTACACTAGCTGCTGTATGCTTGCTTCGCAAGCATTAAAACCAAAAACAAACATCACTGGACACCCCTATTTCGAGGAGCATGAATCAGAAAATGCATGAAATATGTACTGTAACGGTGAGTATTCCGATGGTAGATCGCTACGCAAGCATTATAAATAAATAAATAATCATTGAATGCACCTGATTAAATCACGATGCATGAAAAAAATCTGTACTGAAGCAATGACTATTATGCCCTACCCTTTTTTTTCTTCATAAATTTATTAAACAATATATAAAAATACACTGAAAAAATATTGTTTTAAACTTTGTAAAATCATTTAAAAACAGTAAAATCTAGAATTAATCTTACTTACATATACCGCGGCGGCTTTAAAAAAAGTAGAAGAGAAGATATAAACGATCTTTAACAATTGAAGATCCTTTTGTTCCGTTTCGATACAACAGAAAAAAGTATCGATACTCTGATTCGGATCTCGAATCACCATCATATCACGTGATCCAAACATCGGCCACGGCAATAAGCAATGGGTGCCATATAGTAAAGCTTTAGCCCAGAACTTTAGTAGTGTATTTACATAATTAGGTTCATTGCTATAAATATTTTGATACTTTCAGCATAGTGGATTACTAAAAACATAACTGATAACTTTATTCTTAACATCTTTTTTAGATGCGAAATTATCATCCTCAGATAATTCTTAGTGAATATAAAACTTACTAGTCACTAAGGCTTAATTTAAGATACATGAAATCCACGTATGAAAGGGGAACATTAAAATATTTTATAATTTCAAACATGATAGGCTTCATCAGGGGTGCAGCTGCAGAATATGTCCGAACGCCCAAACGAGGTTCGGGGGAAATTTAAACTGACTGGGGAAATTTTGATTATTTTTTTAAGAGAAAATAAAAATATAAATCAAAAATAACAATTTGCTACTTTGAAGTGCATATACACTAACAGCGATATTTTTATGTTACACTGCATACTTATTCTCTTAAAGATTTATTACATAGAACAAATGACTTTGTATAGCAAAGTAGATTTTTCATTATTGAGGGAAATTTATACTGTGTTTGGGGGAAATTTCCGAGGTTTGAAGATTTTCTGCACCCCTGGGCTTCATTAATCTTTAGATCGTAGAAATGCAAAATGACAGGTGGTTTTGGGCCATAATTGGCAAAACAACAGATTTGATTATGAAAATATGTTTTAATTAGTGTTTTAGTGTATTTACTTTTTATATATATAACGTAAAAAGTCATAAAAGCCTTTACTCGGTTAAATGCCCCCACCTCTTTTTACATTTTTTTTGTTGTTGTTGTTGTTGTTGTTAAAATACTAAATAAACATACCTTTTGCTCAACAGTAGAATGTATCCGAATACGTGATAGTTTTTTTTTTATGTTATTTTATAGTATAAAATTCAAAATCAATCTTTTCTTACCGATTTGGAAGTGTCTTACTTTTATTTGCACAAATGTATAACGAAAATATTAATGTTAATATTACATAGAGGCTCTCTTTTCTTTCTAAATTATTTTATTTTTGTCTGATTTATAGATACAATTTTATGTACTAAGTTTTTATAAAATAATGCACATTCATACAAGATAATTATAATTGAAAGCTCATATGATGAATCATCTCTATACTAAGTTTGGTAACAGCCCGTTTTAACTGCAGAAAGCTGTTATAGTAAAAATTTTAATTATAATGACTCTGTAATTATATATTCATATTTTTTTAGTTATAAAATAAATATCTCTCTAACACATTTTTTTCAATAATGCATAAAAATAGTGAAATTCCCACAACTACATGGTATTGGACGAATACATAGCCTAAATTTGCCGAATACCAAGTACTCGGCAAATAGGCCGAGTATATACCGAGTACTCGGTACAGGTGTATAGAATATGATTATAATTATATTTAAAATATCTTGTCTAAATATAAAATTCAATGTTCTAATAAAATTCAAATTCTAATAGTTCTCCAGCCTAACAAAAAGTTTCGTTAATATTTTTGAATAACAAAGCCTCATTATGCATTTTTATATACAATTTTGCCCTATGACTGGCCATGCTAAGAAAACTGAAATATTCGAATTAAATTCGAAGATTTGATTGAACTTTTAAAATATTCCTTTTTTTATTGACTTTTAATATGAAACCAGGATAAAAAAGATTTCAAGGAGATACAAAGAAAATTTTTTTTCGGGCAAATGCTAGGGTTTGCAAAATTGATTCATTAAAAAAATAATTTAAATGATTTTAAAAAAATGATCAAATATTTAAAATGTATTTAACTGAAATATAACATACTCACACAGAAAAAAAAAAAAGAACTCATTTCCGACTCTGTTTTTTTATCATCCAACTTATTTATAGAAAAAAAAAAGTACCAAATTTTCTAAACAAATGTGGGGACAAATCGACGAGATCGAGATGACTAAAATTTCAAAATAAGAAATGGCAACAAAAGCAATACTAAAAAAATGTGCAGCACAATCATCAATTTAAATCATAAATTGCAACAAAAGCTTTACTTAGAAACGTGTTGTTATGTCTGGTATAGTGAAATACATAATAAAAGTTATTACGAGATAAATAATTCTAAGTAAAATTCCATTTAAAAGAATATAAAAATTTAATAAATGAAAATTAATGCGCTGGGAAGTTAGTGCGGACTGATCAGGTATTTGTTAAAGAATTCAACAGAGGTAAGTGTGTGAATAGAAATCTTTTTCTTCTTTTTTTAATTTGAATTGTGTTTAAAATAAATAATAATATTAAATTTCCTGTAATACATTTAAAAATAAGCCTCTATTCTATTTCCAGTAGTAGTAAAAGCGTAGTGTGGCAGTAAGCGCTGCAAATTGTTTATTAAAGTTCTGCATATCAATTTAACAGCTAAAGAAAGGAATGTTTAGGGTTAACAATATACATATAATTCGCATTATCTCTATAGATTACTGTACTTGTCGCATAGTCTTAATTTATTTTTATTATAATTACATGCAGTTGCAAATTTTACTGTTGTTTTTAGAGACGCCAGGCTTAGTTCGGCATATGATTTTCAGATATTTATATTATTTTGCTGTAGTTAGATTCAGAAAATTCTGCTACTGGGCTGTATTTGATTTTTCATGAATTTTAATTAAATGAAAATTTGACTTTTTATTCAGTAAGATAATTTTAAAAAGGTTGAATAGAGCAATGAGCTCTTAAGTATTATTATTTTTAGAAATTATCGGCGCAAAAAGAGAAACAACGTTCCGAGACAGTTAAGCAAAGTTTCAATACAAAAAGGTTACTATTAAAAAGTGTCGATACACTGAATCGCCAATGGGAGCCCAATAGTAAAGCTTAGCCTTTAGTTTTTGTTTTAATAAATTATTGCATGCGTCACTAACTTATCTATATACTTACAAGATGGTTTCACTTAAATTTCAACTCTAAACAGTCCCTATAAGCTAAAATGGGCACATCCACTTGCCCGTTTTAACTGCAGAAAGTTGTTTAAAGCAAAAGTTTAATTACAATGACACTTTTGGGGCCAATTTATTAAATGTTTTGGTTCAAAAACAGATTATTCATAAAAATCAATAATCTTGAAATGAAAAACCTCTCTCATAAAAATGGGAAACACAGGAGGTGAGTTTTATCATAATTTCATATATTTTTAGGGAATTTAAAAAAGGAAATAAAAAGAATCATACAAAAAAAAACAGAACACTTAGTTTAGAAACTCACAAAACACAATACAGAAATGAACTAAACAAATAAATACACTACATGCATGCAAGGAGAAATGAAAAACATATTAAAAAGGGGCAAAGTTACCTGTATCTATAATTTCTAAAAATAATAATACTTAAGAGCTCATTGCTCTATTCAAATTTTTTGAAATATTAATTTACTGAATAAAAAGTTAAATTTTCATTTAATTAAAATTGATGAAAAATTAAATACAGCCCAGTAGCACAATTTTCTGAATCTAACTATAGCAAAATAATATAAATATCTGAAAATTATCTGCCGAACTAAGCCTGGCGTCTCAAAAAACAACAGTAAAATTTGAAACCGCATGTAAATAGAAAAAAAAAAATTAAGACTAACAAACACAGTACTAATCCAGAGAGATAAAACAAATTATATGTATATTTTTAACACTAAACATTTCTTTCTTTAGCTGTTAAATTGATCTGCAGAACTTTAAACAATTTGCAGCGTTCGCTGACATACTACAATTTCTTACTACTGGGAAATAGAATAGACCTTTTTTTTTAAATGTATTACAGGAAATTTAATATTATTATTTATTTAAAACACAATTGAAATTAAAAAAAGAAGAAAAAGATTTCGATTCAGAAACTTATCTTCGCTAAATTCTTTAGCGAGAAGGGAGTAAATAACAAATACCTGATAAGTCCGCACCATGAAGGTAGAAAGAGGATTGTACTACCATGGTCAGCACTAACTTCCCAGCGCATCAAATTCCATTTATTAAATTTTTATATTCTTTAAAATGCAATTTTACTTAAATTATTTATCTCGTAATAACTTTAATAATGTATTACACTATACCTGACATCACAATGTATTACACTGTACCTCACTATACCTGACAACACGGCCGAAAAAGCACGCGATCGTTTGGTTTGATGAGTACTGAGATTTATTGCTTGCCTCTAAGGCCGCTTATATCTCGAAAAATCCACACCACAATGGTTTACAAGTTTTTATTATACAAGTACACAATATTTGAAGACATAATACAACACAAACATCCATGCCCGCACCAGGATTCGAACCTCGGACCAGTAGATTCGGAAGGCAGCGTCCTACCGACCGAACCACCTGGCCGGCACACGCGATCGTTTCGTGGTATTTCGTAGTAGTAAACAAATGTTTGTTTCTGTAAGTTGAGTTGTTCAACAGCTCCTGCGTTTGTTAAATAAAAATTTGAAAGGATTATTTAAAAATATACCTTACACAGTCGGTACTGTGTAATTAAAACAAAAATTAAAATGTTTATTCAAAAAGATAATTGGATCATGAGACAAATTTATTTGCCACTATCAATTCTAGGATAAGGGCACCAAACGTCATCGTATTGTGGGGACAGTCCTCACTTTTGTTATTATTATTTTCTGCATAATCATTTTTTTTAAGTAAAACTTTTGTGGCAATTTATAATTTAAAATTGATAGTTGTTTACTTTTTTTTTAGTATTGCTTTTGTCGCCATTTCTTATTACTTTCTTCTATAGTATAATACAATCAGCAGCAAAAGTATCCGAGCACTAGCAAAGATTCCTATGTAAAAAAAGTACACTTATACAGTTTTGTTAAATAAACCCTTCTCGAATTATGTTCTTAGTCAGTCCAAGAACATGATTCGACAAGGATTTATTTAACAAAACAGCATTAAGTGTACTTTTTTTTTTTACAGAGGAATTTTCGCTAGTGCTCGGATAATTTTGCGACCGACTGCATATAGAGAAAGTATTGGATTCGTGAAAATTTTCGAACTCCAATTTTCGATGGATTTGCATATTTTGGAATTTCCTGAACACAAATTGTCTGATTTTAGAAAATATCTGTCTGCCTGTGTGTATCACAAATATTTCGGGCACTGTATCTCACGAGCCAACGAACGAAATTTAACCAAATTTGGTATTTAGTTGGACCCTAACATAAACTATTGCTGATTGGATTTGGGGATCAATCGCTCAGCAGGTGGCACTGTCATTGTATTTTCCTTAAATTTTTAACGCGGCAGTATAGGACAAAATTTCGTGTAAATGTACATAATGGGAGTTATTTTTAACGTGTGATCGTAAAACTATTCTGAATTATTGATAACAGTAGTAGTAAACTAGGGAAAACAATTGTGCATGTGGAAACATCCCTTCCTTCCTTGGGGGGGGGGGACGAAAATTTCAATATGTGGGTATCTTTCGAAAGATCTCGTCAATACCTTTATAACGAATGGTGTTACTATAGATCTGTGATAATTTAAAACTAAGTTATCGATTTTTTCATTTTTTAACGAAAAAAAAAACTAGAAAAAAAAGGATTTCTTTTGATATTGGCAAAAAATTGACTTTCTTTCGGCATTTAGTGGTATACTTCTGTAAGATAAAAATCATCTGCATTCATAATGGAAAATAATTCAATAATTTAATAAATAATTTGTCTAGGAAGAATTTTGTGTAAAATCACACAGAAGAAAGTCTTGTGATCCCCCTCAACCCCCCATTTCATTATGCACTTACATTTATATAGAATTTAATTCGGTAGTTAAAAAATAATTCTGTTTTTAAAAAATAGTAGTAGTATCACACCAATTTATCCAAAAAAAAGTCCATTTTTATTCTAAATATTTAAAGAAAAAAAAAAAAAAAAAACGATTTTTTTTCTACCTTTTTTTTTCGTTAAAAGTAAAAAAAAAAAAAAATCGATAACTTTGTTTTAAATTATCGCAGATCGATGGTTCAACCATTCGTTTTAAAGGTATTGGCGAGCTCTTTTGAAAGATACCCATCATGAAAATTTACTCCCCTCGAGGGGGGGAGAGGCGAGGCTCCTACATGCACATTTTTTTTCCCTGTTGACTATCTCTATTACAAAAAATATATATTCGTTTCATTTGGTTTAGTGCAGTCTATAGATGTTAAACTCTACTTACCTGCAATTTCCCCCATAGAAGTAATGTATTTGAATACTTCTGAGTGTCCCTGTACACGAACCATTTGCTTCATCTCAACGAAAAGCTTAGTGTAACATCCCTATAAGATACACGTTTAGAAAACCGAGTTTGGAATTTCTGCTACTATTTGTTCTTGAGATATGCTGATAACAGACAGACACACATACCATTCGGTAAAAAAATGATTTTCGTATTCAGATGACCTCAGAACATGTAAATATAACAAAACTCCCGTTCGAAAATTTGACCCTAAAACAATACTTTCTCGACCCTACGGGTAAGAGAAAGTAAAAAAGGGGAATATTTTAAAAATTCTATCAAAACATCGAATTTTATTCGAACATTTTAAATGGCAAAATTGTATATAAAAATGCATAATGAGGCTTAGTTATTCAAAAATCTTAACGAAACTGTTTGGGGAGGACTGTTAAGGTTCAATCTATTTTTTGTAGCCCAGTTTTATATAAACCCGAAAACACATTAGAAATATCATTTCTATCGTTACAAATTCAGTACCAAACGAAAGGGGCGATTTTTCTGAACCCATGTGTGCAAACAGTTTTTCGACACGACAATCAGTTTTTTTTAGAATTAACTAAAGTATGAAATTTAGGTGGTAACACTTCATTTTTAATTCATTTCAGTCATTTATAATTCAGTCATTTTTCCGGTGTGTCACTCACACGACTTTCTCTCACCCTGAAATTTAATACTATAAATACAGGTTGCAGATTAACGAGTACTGTTATGTAAACCTGTGTTAAACAATTCAAATTAGGCTGCGTAAGAGTTTTATATCATAATTAGTTTAATGTGAGTGGGGCTACCGCCCCACTCACCCCCCCCCCCCTTTCATTAATGCACCTATATAGAAATTAATTGTTCTATTAAAAATAATTCTGTTTTTAAAAAATAGTTTATTAAAATTATTATTTAAAAAATTACCTTTTATGATAATGCAGACGATTTCCATATTAGAGAAGTAGTATAACACTAAATAACCAAAAAAAAGTCCATTTTATTCTCAATAAAAAAAAAAAAAAAAAAAAAAAAGATTTATTTCCTAAGTTTTTTTCGTTAAAAGTAAAAAAAAAAATAGATAACTTTGTTTTAAATTATCGCAGATTGATGGTTCAACCATTCGTTTTAAAGGTGTTGGCGAGCTCTTTTGAAAGATACCCATCATGAAAATTTACTACCTCGAGGGGGACTTCCCCCCCAGGGGGGGGGGAGGCGAGGCTCCTACGCACATAATTTTTTTTTTCCCAGTTGACTATCGCTATTACAAAAAATATATATTCGTTTCATTTGGTTTAGTGCAGTCTATAGACGTAATCCATCTAAAATTAACATCACCCAATGTCGCGAGGTGGCTTTCAGCCAGGCGATGACCATGTACTCATTCTATGTTGTTTTCCATCGCCCCTTGTCGCTGTAAAGCTTCATTGCCTGGCGATGCCTATGTAAAACCGTCTTGTTTTTCAATAAACGTCAGGCAGGTCTGTAGGGGGTTCTTGTCGGGACAGCCCACGTGAACTTCGGTTCTAGAAGCGCTCAACACCGCTCTTCGAGCGGTGACCGTGGGCTGCTCCCCTGTTCAGTCTATAGACGTAAACTCTACTTACCTGCAATTTCCCCCATACGTAATGTATTAGAATTCTCTTGATTGTCCCTGTACATGAACCATTTGCTTGATCTTAATGAAAAGCTTACTGTAGCATCCCTATATGATACACATTTAGAATACCAAATTTGGAATATCTGCTACTATTTGTTCTTGAGATATGCTGATAACAGACAGAAACACACACAGACATACACACAGACCAACCACTAAAAACATGATTTTCGTATTCAGTCGATCTCAAAACGTGTAAATATAACAAAATCTTACATTAGAAAATTTGACCCAAAAACAATACTTTCTCTACCTTATGGGTAAGAGAAAGTAAAAAGTACGCGGCTCAGTTTTACGGTCAAAAAATTAGATAAAAGATAAATTAAAAATAAAAATTTTACAGATTGAAATTATCAGTCTTTCGTTCTAAACTAAATTCTGCCTTTGACATAATTTAGAAATTTCGGAGTCTATAACCCGCCCTTACAAAAATGCAGCTTTTTTTTTTTAATATTATTATTATTAATATTTAATACTATTCTTCGCAAATTTTTATAAAAATGCAGTTGTTTTATAGTTACCATTTGTCATCAAGTTAACTGTGAAAAGTCTGCGATATTTTTGAAGTCACATCACTTCTTTAAGAATTCTGCAGTTTTTATTAAGTCGTGACCTTTACTTCAAATCGCTGCAGTTTTTATTAAGTCGTGAACTTCACTTTAAAAACTCTGCAGTTTTTATTAAGTCGTGAACTTTACTTCATAAATTCTGCAGTTTTTTTAAAGTTAAAAGCACATTATTTGAAATACTGCAGAAGTTCTACAGTTTTGGGGTTTTGCTGCGGAAAAACTGCAGAATTTTTTAGCTGGGAAATACACACACAGGCACATTAAAACACAGCCAATTTTCACAAGCATATATTTCGGATTTAAATGACCTCAAAACATGCAAACTATTTCCGTTTTTATTTGATATTTTAATTAATTTAATATTCTTAAAAAGGAATTTCATCATGCATGGACATTATCAATTTATTTATATAAAATTTCTAATTCCTGAAATATTTAGTGAAATTATTTTTAGAAAATTATCAGTTGATTAGAATGTTATATCAGTTGACAGTATAAGATAATTTCTATCACTTGAATGTAAATGTATTTATAAGCAATTTTGCTTAATTAATACACATTTAGAATTTTCTTTTACTTATTTTTGTTATTATTATTATTATTATTATTTGCGTTTTGTAATGCATTTTTGATGTTTTTGTCTATCTGTGATAAAGGCCTGCGCGAGTAGACTGAACTTTACCCGCAACTTGCCCGCAAAATGACTTTACTCCAGCCTCCGATCCGAACTCGCATCTTTTATATAAATTTATATTATAAGACGCTGAATTAGATTACACAAAATATATTTATATTATTTAACAGATCTTTCAGAAAATAAAATAAAATATTACAATAATATATGGTTCATTATAAACTAAAGTTCAGTAAATAATATAACAAAATTTGAAAATTATAGAGTCTACGATCGTTTAAGGAATGAACAGTTCAAAGTGTTTTTTACCGAATTAAAAAATGAAGTAAAATAAAGAAGTAAATATACATTGAAAGGCAAATAATTTTCACATGTAAAATTTTAGACCATAAATACTATAAATACTCTCAATTTTTGCGTGATTGTAATTAAACGCTTGTAATGAGTCATATTACTTTAAATTACTGTGGAGGAAGAGAATGTCCTCCAATCTTTGCATTCAAAAGTAAGATTTGAAAAAAAAGAAAAAAAAAAGTAAAAAATACACGAAGAAATCATCTTTGTGCTACCTTTTGTGTCAAATCATACCTTTTGATTAACAGGAATGTTCAATAGGAATATTCCGGCACTTTACCCGCAAAACGGTATCCAGTTACTAGACTATAATCTGTGTGTGTATGTGACTCTGTAGCTCCCAAACGGATGAAAAAAAAATCAATAACTCTTTTCAACTGCATGAATTCAATAACTTTTTTTTTTACTTCAACCAAATGAAATTTACAGAAATTACAGAAAAATGATACATAATTATATTCAACCACCATTGTTTTTATAAAGATACCTTTACTCTTTTGCGTTGTTTTGGATATAAATAAAAATTGACTGTTAATAATTTAAGAAAGAAAAAAAAAGTGAAATTATTTCGTAAAATAAATAAAATATTACTGTCTGTATGTATTAAAATAAGTGTAAATATTTCAGTAAGTTTAAAGAATGGATAATTTTTATATAAAGTTAAAATTAATTAATTTACGTTTTGTAAATAATTTTCACAAGTAATGTTTTAGACTATAAATACTATAAATACTCTTAATGTTTGCGTGGTTGTACTTAAACGCTAGTAATGAGTCATATTGCTTCAAATCACTGTGGAGGAAGGGAATGTCCTCTAACCTTTGCACTCAAAAGTAAGATTTGAAAAAAAAAAGTAAAAAATACATTAAGAAAACATTTTTGTGGTACCTTTTGTGTCAAATTATACCTTTTGATTAACGGGAATGCTCAATCGGATTATCCCGGCACTTTACCTGCAAAACAGGTATCCCGTTAGTAGACTATAATCTGTGTGTGTATGTTTGTGGCTCTGTATCTACCAAACAGAAAAAAAAATCAATAATTTTTTCAATGACATGAATAAAATAACATTTTTTAACTTTAACCAAATGAAATTTACAGAAATTATAGAAAAATTATACTAAATTATATTCAACCAACGTTGTTTTTATAAAAATATCTTTACTCTTTTGCGTTGTTTTCAAGATAAATAAAAATCCACTGTTAATAATTTAAGAAAGAAAAAAAATGTGAAACTATTTCGTAAGATAAATAAAATATTTCTGTCTGTATGTATTAAAATAAGTGTAAATATTTGAGTAAGTTTAAAGAATGGATAATTTTTATATAAGGTTAAAATTAATTAATTTGCGTTTTGTATTAGAAAATGAAAATAATTGATGCATCCATGTGGTCGACAAAGACGTTTGTTCTTCATCCACTTTTATAATGTTATTTAGATAAGTCATTGTCGACTTTTAATTTATTTCAGCATGATTAATGATTTAAATTAAGGCTTGAAGAAATATGTTTGAACTATATAGCTACAATTTTTATAAAATGTAAACTGTGGAAAACAATATAGAGAAATCCAGAATTAATTTTATTAAGATCATAAAAAGATCAGGCTGTAATTGAATTTGAGAAATTAGCCTGATGTACCCATTTTCTTTAAAAGGATTATTTCTACAGGAATGTGAGTAGTATCGCTCAGTTTAAAGACAAATTCATTTATTAGTAAAAAGATCCGAAATAAGTTAGTGCGGTTTCATAATTTTTCCTAAAATCACAAAAGTTATTAATGAAATGCGGTTTTATATATTGCGTTATTTATGAAAATCTATTATTTGTAAATATAACTTAAAAACAAATTTATATATAAATAGTTATATCGATAATTATTTGCGTTTTATCACAAGACTCATTTATATTCCAATCACCTCTGGAAGCCAGTCAATTAAAGGAAATAATTCATCATAGTCAACTTAAGTCACAAATTGTTTCCGAAATTCGAGGTTACGCACTTGTGACACTGTAGTACGTTCATGGCAATGAACCTGTTAAATTGAGCGAATTATACCGCTCAGAGGGCAACCAATTTGGAAAAGTGGTAGACTGTTGGAAAATTAGCTGAATTAAATATCAATGTACCAGTCAAACCCAATATTTTTTTTCAGAGACTTAGCAAGGGAAAAACACAGCATCTGTCAATTAATTGGAAACCGCCGGTACTTACCAAATTAGTTTCATAAATCAATATCCAAAGTACATATATCGAAATGACTAAGAGACAAACTAGTATTAAAAATACGTGTAATAAAACATTAAAAAGGTATCAAATTTGTTAAATTAGCAACTTCAATAACCAAAATTAACCAAAAAGAAGAATGAAAATAGACTTTATCAACTGTAAAAAACTTGCTATATACAAATAACATTAATTATGTTTTTAAAAATAGAAACCGTAATGATAATGCCCGAACAAACAGTTTTAAACGACAAGGAGTCAGATCTAATAGACCCATAGAAGGTGTACCATGCTCAGTCAGAGCCACAGAAGAAATATATATCTCAAAAACCAATTACACATCTGATGATGTCCTGGGGGAGATTCTCTTGAACAAAAAAAAAAAAAAAACGTAAATCGAATTTAAAAGTTATAAATGTTTCTTCACTAATAATTTTACGTTTATAATTATGTTTCACGGATCTTTACATTAAGCCCATTACCCAATTTAAAATTTTAGATGCTCAGTATATTAACGATGCTCTCTAGAAACATAATACGCTCTACAGAATCTGTTATTATTTTTTTTCTTTTTTAAGATTATGAAAGAAAACAAACCATTAAAATAAGGCCGTAAAGAATATTTGCTTGTCGATATTTTTCACCATAATACCTTGAAAATTATTACAATCCTTTATCCCGTTTCAAGTTCGATTTTCAATAGTCTCTTAGGCTAAATTATATTTAAAAGGGACTCAAAAATATTTAAAAATATTTATTCTCTTTACCCAGTTTAATATTTTCAATATACTTTGTTTTTACAGAAGTTCAGTTCAACAAAGGAACGAAAAAAAGATAGAATGGGAGAAAAAAAAAGTATTTCAATAAATTATAATTATTTTAAATACTTTAAACGTTTGCGTTTAACTAATTAATTAATAAAATTATTTATAAATGTCCCGTAAGATTTCCTAAAAGTTACTTTAAGAACGGATAGGCATAGAAAAGACGATATGTACTAGATACAGTTTTTTTTTTTTTTTTTTTTTTTTTTTTTTTTTTTTGTATAAAATACATAAAGGAAAAATATTAGTACAATGAAAATATGACATATGTGTCATTTATTGAAATATATATATATATATATACATATATATATATATATATATAGAGAGAGAGAGAGAGATTAAAACTTAAATTCATTTAATATATGTTATTTTAATAAAAAATTAATAAATAAATATATATATATATATATATATATATATTATTATTATTATTATTATTATTATTATTATTATTATTATTATATTATTATATCTAATTTTTAATTTTTTAACATTAAGTCTTTAAACGAGTCTGTAAACATTAAGTCTTTAAACGATTATTTTAATGTTCAGTGTTTTAAATTTTCTTTTATATAACTTTGCATATTCACTTTTAGTTGAATTTTCTTCTTTAAAAGAAAAAAAAAAAACTGTTAATAATAAAAGCTCATGCAATTCCTTATATGACAATGCAACGTGATGCGACCATCAGCTCATCTCTTTCTTTCTCATACCAAACCGCGTATGACTATTATATTTTAATTTGTTCGGATAAGTAATTATTTTTAGATGCTCAAAAGACTTCAAAATTAACCAAAATATTTGTTTGACTATCATTTCTCTTATGTCTGGAATTAACATATATACCTGCGGAATAAAATCCAACTCCTATAAGGAATTAGTTTAGAAAAAAAAAATAGTAAAGCAATTTTCTAGTCACATATTTATTTAATTAAAGTTTCTCTGTCATACGTTAAAGTATGCGCAATGTGACCAATTTTAAAATATGAAATGTTGGCTAATAAATGCTGCAATTAACTCGTTTTTGAGTGCTAGAGTGTATTTTTTCGTACAAGTTTTGTACAAAAATTGTTGTATTTTGTGGAATGGAGTTTGACGACTGTTGCACACTATTAGTAAAATCAAGAATAATTATTTCTATTTTCCGATTACATATGTAATTCTCGTCCAGTTATATCCCACGCGTGTTTTAAAGTATAAAGATCTGGTTATCACACATTTTAAGATAGCATGTCGAGACCCTCTACAGCACGTTGGTTGATAGTAGCGGAATGAGAACGAACTTTATGTTGTTGGAAAACAGCTCTTAAATACTGCTAGTGAATGACATTATTTGGCTAATGTATACATTTACAGTCAAGCTGTTTGTTATATCGTGAGACCTTTCAAGGCAATAGGAAAATACTTCCAAGACTATAACTCATAGAGAATATTTAGTGTGCAGCGTGTCTACACTATAGACAGTTTCTATTTAAGTGTTCCTATGGTCTCATTATTACCACCAATACAGTCATCTTTTGATCCAGTACAGAAACTTTCGTAATCGGAGAACATTACTACAGCGTCTAGAATAAACAATGTGGAAAGCGGCGAATAAAATTATACAAAAAAAATTAAGCCTGTCACCAGATGTCATTGTAATCGAAGCTAGTGTCACGACAACAAAACAAACTCCCTATTGGTTAATTATATGCTTAGATCACGTGATTAAACTGACGAAACTGGGAAAAGCCAATCAGGTCATCGATTTAAGCAATAGCTTCGATCGCAGTGACATCTGGGTAAGCTTAATTTTTGTAGCATCATTTTAACATCATGGTTATAGGCGATTGCCACACTGTTTATTCTAGACGCTGTAACATAACATACCATAACTTTTTCCTTCATTAATCTTTCGCTTGGTGCTGCTGAAGTCAAATATGGTGGGGGCTGGAGTTACTGGTAAGAATTATATAAGACAATACCTCGGAGCTATTTCTCAAGCAATCTATTCATAACAGTTCTCTGTCGCCAACAGAAGATATGGAACCTGCTACAATTAAAGTAGGATGCATAACATCTTTGCGGCGAGTACAACTCTCTTCTCAGTCAGTCGAGGCCCTTTTCGGTAAGATATCACTATTCTTTAGACAATGCCTGTCAATGGTAACTGATGTTAAAAATAATGCACAGAATAATACAATCCTACAAAGATTTTCTGGAAGGTCAATGAAATAATATATCCCCCCCCCCCCCTGGTTGCATTAATAAACAACCCTTTGAAAGATCATTAAAATGTTCATTTTGTTTTCCTCGAGTTATTTTTAATTCTAGTATGATCATCATGACCAATATGGTAGTTAAATAAAAGTAAGAAAGTTTACATTGTGTATTAGCAAGCGTTATTTTTATAATCATAATGCGCTATTTTCACCACTCTTTTTCGTCTGCCACTTAAATTGAATAGACATAATTTTTCTGATGTAAAATCATGCTTCCAAGTTTTCGTTAAAGAGTACAACTCATTCTTGGTATGGAATTTTCTTTTCCAGTATTTTTGTGTTTACAAGAAAATATACAAAATCAAAATTAATGTTTAATAAGACGATTTTGCACATAGGGCAACTGTATCAGTAATTAACACGTTAAGGATATTTATCGAAAATTTTTAAGAATTTTTATTAATTTTAGAAGTGGTGATTATAACAAGTGTTTTATACATATATTAACACTTTTTTGAAAACGATTGTATTGTGAAAACTGATAGTATATATATACATATGTATATCAATGTATTTAAAAAAAAAAAAAAAAAAAAAAAAAAAAAAGATACTGTCACTAGCGTCAATTTTTTTTTGTCTGCGACAGCATCTTCTAACGGAGGGCAGGGCCTTTCGCGTCATGAGAGGTATCAAAGAGTTCCGAGTACTCCAAGGAGGACATTTCAATCATTTTTATTAAAGAAGTTATTAACTAAAAACGACAAGTTTATGAAGGTATTCTCTTTGCCATTTTGAAAAAAGTTTCTCCCAGTGACGTTGTTTTTCTGCCATGAAGTCATTTTACACGAGATAATTAAAATATGATCCATAGTTGTACGTAGGTAGGTAAATTAGTTGGATTTAACGTCGCACCAATACTGAGCTATGGGTAATTGGCGACGGTCTGGGACGCACCCTTAGAGATGTTCCGGAGACATATCATCACAATTTTGAACCTTCACGGAGGGAATCCCCTCCACTTTGGTGATCCCCAGAGATATGGTGGGGATGCGAACATTGAGGACTTTGCGACCACGACAGATTTTATGTGCACCAGCCACCATTAGTGTACACGACGGTCTTCGGCCGGCTCAAGTATCAAATCGGCATTCTTCCAAATACGCGCTCAGAGCTTTACCGACTAGGGTCCCGCGGCCAGAAACCATGGATGTAAAAAACAAAGAAAATAAATATCAACATTCTTTCTCTACTTTTAGAAAATTAATCTTCTTTCTCAGGAAAATTAAAATATGGCTGTAGGTAGGTTGGTAGGTTGTGATTGACGTCGCACCATTACTGCGCTATGGATAATTGGAGACGGTCTGGGACGCACCCCTACGGATATTCCGGAGACATGCCACCACAGTTTTGGTCCTACAAGAAGGGGGCAGCTCCCCAGCTTCGGTGGCCCCCAGGGGTATAATTTTGATGGGAACACGGGGGATATTGTGGCCAAAACATGTTTCATGTGCACCAGCCATCATTAGTGTACACGACGATCTGTTCTCGGCTCGAGAACCGAACCCACAATCTTCCAATTATAAGCTCGGCACTCTACCGACTGGGGTACCGTGGTCCGGATTTAAGGTTGTAAAAAAGAAATAAAAAGGGTCATATACTAAAGCTGTAATGCAAAATGGTCTACATAATATGATTTTCTTTCTATTAAAATATATATATTTGTAAATATTTTATATTTCAATTTGACATTGAATATGAGGATTTCCATTAATTTTTTTGCTTTTGTCTTGAAATATGCAGTATTAATATTCCTTTTCAGTGAAAGAAAGCAACGAATAGTGCATGTGTTAATAAGTAAAGTGAGTCGGGGTGGAGGCGAAGCCTCCTTCGGGGGTTGGTGAGCCGAGCGAGCAGGGGGCAGAGCCCCCTAGTATATATAAATTTCAGAAAAAGTATTTTTTCGATCAAACTTATAACTCGGTAGTGGAAAACCTAATACCCAGCAGAGACATCATTTCGGTTCCAGTAGTGGAAAAATATGCGATTTTATAGAAAATGCGAAATAAAAAATGAACTTATTTAAACGTATACACTATCTACCAAAAAGTATTTACCACTTTCGAATTTAGGCAATCTGTTAAATATTTTGAACTAGTATGTTGTGGCCACCACAAGACTTTCTTCTATATTTTCCTATACATATTCAATCAATAACAATATTAAAAAAAAAAAAAAAAAATCGATAACTTTGTTTTAAATTATCACAGATTTATAGTTCAACCATTTGTTTTAAAGGTATTGACGAGATCTTTCGAATGATACCCATCTTCAAAATTTACCCTCCCCCGGGGGGGTACTTCCCCCCAGGGGGAAGCGATGCCCCCCACCATGCACAATTTTTTTTTCCTAGTTACGTACTACTATTATCAATTATTCATATTAATTTTACAATCACAAGTGTAAAATAACTCTTATTATGCACATTTATACGGATTTTTGTGCTATACTGCCATATGTTAAAAATTTAGATAAAATGCTATCACAGCGCCACCTGTTGAGCTATTGATCCCCAAATATAATCAGCACCAGTTTATGTCGGGTACCAACTAAATACCAAGTTTGGTAAAATTTCGTTTAAAAAAAAAAAAAAAAATACGATTTTTTTCGTTAAAAGTTTTTTTTCGTTAAAAGTAAAAAAAAATCGATGACTTTGTTTTAAATTATCACAGATTTATGGTTCAACCATTCGTTTTAAAGGTATTGACGAGACCTTTCGAAAGATACCCATCTTGAAACTTTGCCACCCCGGGGGGGGGGACCGATGCCCCCACAGGCACAATTTTTTTTTTCCCAGTTAACTATTACTATTATCAACGAGACCTTTCGAAAGATACCCATCTTGAAAATTTACTTCCCCGGGGGGGTACTTCCCCCCCAGGGGGGAACTGATGCCCCCACATGCACAAAATTTTTTTCCTAGTTAACTACTACTATTATCAATAATTCATATTAATTTTACAAACAAAGTTTAAAATAACTCTCATTGTGCCCATTTATACGGAATTTTGTCCTATTCTGCCATGTTAAAAATTTGCATAAAATGCGATCACAGCGCCACCTGTTGAGCTATTGATCCCAAAATTTAATCAGACCCTTTCCGTGTCAGGGTGCAACTATACACCAAGTTTGGTTCAATTTCATTCATCGGTTCGTGAGATACGGTGAAAAATACGATATTTGGCGATCACAGCGCCACCTGCTGGACGATTGATCCCCAAATCTAATCAGCACCATGCCCCGTCAGGTTCCAACTATATACCAAGTTTGGTTGAATTTCATTCATTGGTTCGTGAGATACGGTGAAAAATACGATATTTTGCGATCACAGCGCCACCTGCTGGACGATTGATCCCCAAATCTAATCAGCACCATGCCCCGTCAGGTTCCAACTATATACCAAGTTTGGTTGAATTTCATTCATGGGTTCGTGAGATACGGTGAAAAATACGAAAATTTGTCCTATACTGTCATGTTAAAAATTTACATAAAATGCGATCACAGCGCCACCTGCTGGGATATTGATCCCCAAATCTAATCAGCAGAATGCCCCACCATGGTCCAACTATATACCAAGTTTGGTTGAATTTCATTCATTGGTTCGTGAGATACGGTGGAAACACTAAACCACAGACAGACAGACAGACAGACAGACAGACATTTTTTAAAAACTATCAATTCGTGTTCAGGATACCCCAAAACGTGTAGATCCGTCAAAAAACGGAGGTCGAAAATTTTCGCGAATCCAGTACTTTCTAGTACTTTTCCTAGTACTCCAGTACTTTTCTTTAAATTAATATTATTAACTTAAGATGATGAAATTTTAGCTGGAGGATGGTCTTATATGTCTAAACCACATATTAATTTCTGTGTTCGAAAGTGAAAAAAAAAAAAAAAAAATCTGGAGTGACTCCACTGGACTTTCCGAACATTGAGTAATTAACAGTTTTGTAGATAAAGTAGAGAAAGAGTAGTTGTTAAACAAAGAAAAGAGAGAAAACCATAATAGAGTGTTTGAGTATTTTTCTCCATCTATTACACGTTGTTTTATTTAACGCTACTGAACTTTGAGCCCATAGATCATAATGACAAAGAAATTTTCGTTGTGTCCCTGTAAAAACCTATAAATGTTAGATTCACCAAAATGCTTATAGTTAGTGCAACAGTGATTTATAATACTCATATAATTTTCAGCTGAATTCAATAAGGCGTTTAGATGCTATCGTACTTTTAAAAATTTAGTCCCATAGGCCATAATGATAAAGAATTTTTTCTTTGTGTCCCTGTAAAAAAACTGTAAGTGCTAGATTCACCAAAATCTATACATTTAGTTCAACTGTGATCTATAACATGTGTACAATTTTTTTGCTCGGATTAATAAGGCGTTTAGACACTATCACATTTTTAAAAATTTGGCCCCATAGGCATAATGATAAAGAATTTTTCTTTGTGTCCCTGTAAAAAAACTATAAGTGCTAGATTCTCCAAAATCCATACAGATTGAGTATTTGTGATCTATAATATGTGTATAAAATTTTTGCTCAATTGAATAAGGCGTTTAGATGCTATCGCACTTTTAAGATTTTGCGCTCATAGGCCATAATGATAAAGAATTTTTCTTTGTGTCCCTGTAAAAAAACTATAAGTGCTAGATTCAGCAAAATCTATAGGGTTCGTACTATGGTGACTTACAATATGCGTACCAACTTTCAGGTTAATCGAACGAAGCGTTTAGACGCTAGCGTGTTCACCCACAGACATACACGCATACACACATACACACATACACACACACATACATACATCATCGTAAAAATAGTGAAAACGGACTCAGGGGACCTCAAAACGTATAGAAACATCAAAATCTCGAATTCGGATTTTTGACATGATTACAATACTTTCCTCACTATAGTGTTCGGAAAGTAAAAAAAAAAAAAAAAAAGTTTGAAAATAGCAATTTACAATCCTACTTCGAAGAAGACACGTGATATCTTAATTATCTCAAAGCATTTCCTTATACATCCGAGGCAAATATCTAGGAAATGTCTATATTGAAATTAAGTGTTGCCACCTAAATTTTATACCTTAGTTACAGTCGGTAACAAAAGTGTGCGAACACTAGCAAAAATTCCTATGTAAAAAAGGTACGCTTAATATAGTTTTGCTAAATAAATCCATCTCGAATCCTGTTCTTAGATTGACTAAGAACAAGATTCGACAAGGATTTAT
The DNA here is from genome assembly GCA_963930645.1 of Salticus scenicus. NCBI lineage: Eukaryota > Metazoa > Arthropoda > Arachnida > Araneae > Salticidae > Salticus > Salticus scenicus. Next base: position 94,909,024 of record OZ005649.1, read on the forward strand.
TTAACAAAACAGTATTATGTGTACTTTTTTTATATAAAAATTTTCGCTAGTTTTCAGACAATTTTGCTACCGACTGTACTTTAAAAAAATGAATTGTCGAGTCGAAATCTTGTTTTACATCCCTGGATTTATAAAAATCGTTCCTCTCATTTGGTATCGAATTTTTAAAGATTGGACCGGTATTTCTAATTTATTTGGGCATTAAACGCTGCTTTAGCGCAGAATTGACTCGTTTATTGTTTGAAATAGGTTGACATTTTAATTAATATCTCCGATACTAAAATTTTTAAATTATGATTTCACTATCCCCTCGGGAATGATTCTGAGCGACCGTATGTCAATGTTTGTACTTCTACGTTCAATAGGGGCTGAGCGTTTAGAAGAACTGGCATACATACAAACATACAAACCTTTCCTTTTATTATTATAGATAATTGTGAGAAAAGAAAATTATTACTAACATCTGCTGTCTTTTAAGAGCAGAAGTATAATTTAATTCTTATAATTTTATAATTATTTTTGAACTAAAGCGAGTGTTTATTTATTTATTTATTTATTTATTTTTTAACTCTATACAAACATTTCATCTCATATTTTTTTGCCTGAGTAAACACGAATTTTTACACTTAACTTGAAATTTAAAGGAAAATATAATTTATATTAAGTACATAAGAAATATATTAAGTTACGATTTATTCTCTTATAAATATGTTAATAATTTTGTTGTAAAAATAATTGACTGGAATTTTCTAGAACTTTTCCTCTATAACAGTCTTATTGAGAACAAATATGTCAATATCATAAAGTTATAATATCGTATGTCTTTTAAAAAGTCACCACATTACAATAGAGTCCTTAAACAATTTATTATATAGCTAAAATATGACGTAATATAAACGAATGTGAATAAATATGCAGTGTAAATGATTCTGATTTAAAAGGTAAATAACAAGAAAATACTCACTTATAAAAACTAAATTGTCATACATAGTTATTTTCATTTTGTATAGATAAACAGTAAAATAAAATTTTAACATGAATGTTCAAACATTTATTTTTGTAAAATATTTTTCATCTTTGAGCAATTTTTTTTTTCAAAAATAATACGCAAATAAATAGAAAATGTATTTAAATATTTTTAATAAAAATGTTAAAAAGTAAAATAATATTAAGTAACTTTCATTTTTTCTAGATTATATAATATTTTGGTCTCTTTGTGATACAAAATTTCTGTAATATAAGAGTGTAAATAAATAATTTAAAATGTAGATACAATTTTGGTTGTCAAATTATGTTATATATAAAACGTGGATTATTTATTTATTTATTTAATAATGAACAAATGTCTTAATATCATATAAAGGTACATATAATGATACAACTTAAAATATTTTAAAATACATAAAAAATATAAAAATCTGTGCTAATTCTTTGCACCTCGTTGTATGTCTAACATGTTTTATAGGGAATCCACAACTGCATAGACAAGGGTTTTAATATAGGATCCCATATTTGGATGGTACGGTGCATGTGTCTTTCATTGGACATGGGTTGAAATTTTGAAGTCATTCGTCTAGGAAAATTCGCAAATGTCTGAATGAGGAATATGTATGGTAATTTAATTTTTTTTTTTTTTTTTTAATGAATGTCTCAGATTTTTAAAACTCTCATTCGCATATTTTCCTGGAATGATGGTTTACAGATATTTAAACCGTTCCTATGACTGAAGCATGCACCATACATTTCGAATATGGGATCCTATTTTTAAATCCTTGTTTATGTAGTTGTGAATTGCTTCTTGAAGATGTTAGACATACACATGTGGTACTAAGAATTACCACAAAACGTTTCGGTTTTTATGTATTTTAATACAGGAATGTGAGTAGTATCGCTCAGTTTAAAGACAAATTCATTTATTAGTAAAAAGATCCGAAATAAGTTAGTGCGGTTTCATAATTTTTCCTAAAATCACAAAAGTTATTAATGAAATGCGGTTTTATATATTGCGTTATTTATGAAAATCTATTATTTGTAAATATAACTTAAAAACAAATTTATATATAAATAGTTATATCGATAATTATTTGCGTTTTATCACAAGACTCATTTATATTCCAATCACCTCTGGAAGCCAGTCAATTAAAGGAAATAATTCATCATAGTCAACTTAAGTCACAAATTGTTTCCGAAATTCGAGGTTACGCACTTGTGACACTGTAGTACGTTCATGGCAATGAACCTGTTAAATTGAGCGAATTATACCGCTCAGAGGGCAACCAATTTGGAAAAGTGGTAGACTGTTGGAAAATTAGCTGAATTAAATATCAATGTACCAGTCAAACCCAATATTTTTTTTCAGAGACTTAGCAAGGGAAAAACACAGCATCTGTCAATTAATTGGAAACCGCCGGTACTTACCAAATTAGTTTCATAAATCAATATCCAAAGTACATATATCGAAATGACTAAGAGACAAACTAGTATTAAAAATACGTGTAATAAAACATTAAAAAGGTATCAAATTTGTTAAATTAGCAACTTCAATAACCAAAATTAACCAAAAAGAAGAATGAAAATAGACTTTATCAACTGTAAAAAACTTGCTATATACAAATAACATTAATTATGTTTTTAAAAATAGAAACCGTAATGATAATGCCCGAACAAACAGTTTTAAACGACAAGGAGTCAGATCTAATAGACCCATAGAAGGTGTACCATGCTCAGTCAGAGCCACAGAAGAAATATATATCTCAAAAACCAATTACACATCTGATGATGTCCTGGGGGAGATTCTCTTGAACAAAAAAAAAAAAAAAAAAAGGTAAATCGAATTTAAAAGTTATAAATGTTTCTTCACTAATAATTTTACGTTTATAATTATGTTTCACGGATCTTTACATTAAGCCCATTACCCAATTTAAAATTTTAGATGCTCAGTATATTAACGATGCTCTCTAGAAACATAATACGCTCTACAGAATCTGTTATTATTTTTTTTCTTTTTTAAGATTATGAAAGAAAACAAACCATTAAAATAAGGCCGTAAAGAATATTTGCTTGTCGATATTTTTCACCATAATACCTTGAAAATTATTACAATCCTTTATCCCGTTTCAAGTTCGATTTTCAATAGTCTCTTAGGCTAAATTATATTTAAAAGGGACTCAAAAATATTTAAAAATATTTATTCTCTTTACCCAGTTTAATATTTTCAATATACTTTGTTTTTACAGAAGTTCAGTTCAACAAAGGAACGAAAAAAAGATAGAATGGGAGAAAAAAAAAGTATTTCAATAAATTATAATTATTTTAAATACTTTAAACGTTTGCGTTTAACTAATTAATTAATAAAATTATTTATAAATGTCCCGTAAGATTTCCTAAAATTTACTTTAAGAACGGATAGGCATAGAAAAGACGATATGTACTAGATACAGTTTTTTTTTTTTTTTTTTTTTGTATAAAATACATAAATGAAAAATATTAGTACAATGAAAATATGACATATGTGTCATTTATTGAAATATATATATATATATACATATATATATATATATAGAGAGAGAGAGAGAGATTAAAACTTAAATTCATTTAATATATGTTATTTTAATAAAAAATTAATAAATAAATATATATATATATATATATATATATATATATATATATATTATTATTATTATTATTATTATTATTATTATTATTATTATATTATTATATCTAATTTTTAATTTTTTAACATTAAGTCTTTAAACGAGTCTGTAAACATTAAGTCTTTAAACGATTATTTTAATGTTCAGTGTTTTAAATTTTCTTTTATATAACTTTGCATATTCACTTTTAGTTGAATTTTCTTCTTTAAAAGAAAAAAAAAAACTGTTAATAATAAAAGCTCATGCAATTCCTTATATGACAATGCAACGTGATGCGACCATCAGCTCATCTCTTTCTTTCTCATACCAAACCGCGTATGACTATTATATTTTAATTTGTTCGGATAAGTAATTATTTTTAGATGCTCAAAAGACTTAAAAATTAACCAAAATATTTGTTTGACTATCATTTCTCTTATGTCTGGAATTAACATATATACCTGCGGAATAAAATCCAACTCCTATAAGGAATTAGTTTAGAAAAAAAAAATAGTAAAGCAATTTTCTAGTCACATATTTATTTAATTAAAGTTTCTCTGTCATACGTTAAAGTATGCGCAATGTGACCAATTTTAAAATATGAAATGTTGGCTAATAAATGCTGCAATTAACTCGTTTTTGAGTGCTAGAGTGTATTTTTTCGTACAAGTTTTGTACAAAAATTGTTGTATTTTGTGGAATGGAGTTTGACGACTGTTGCACACTATTAGTAAAATCAAGAATAATTATTTCTATTTTCCGATTACATATGTAATTCTCGTCCAGTTATATCCCACGCGTGTTTTAAAGTATAAAGATCTGGTTATCACACATTTTAAGATAGCATGTCGAGACCCTCTACAGCACGTTGGTTGATAGTAGCGGAATGAGAACGAACTTTATGTTGTTGGAAAACAGCTCTTAAATACTGCTAGTGAATGACATTATTTGGCTAATGTATACATTTACAGTCAAGCTGTTTGTTATATCGTGAGACCTTTCAAGGCAATAGGAAAATACTTCCAAGACTATAACTCATAGAGAATATTTAGTGTGCAGCGTGTCTACACTATAGACAGTTTCTATTTAAGTGTTCCTATGGTCTCATTATTACCACCAATACAGTCATCTTTTGATCCAGTACAGAAACTTTCGTAATCGGAGAACATTACTACAGCGTCTAGAATAAACAATGTGGAAAGCGGCGAATAAAATTATACAAAAAAAATTAAGCCTGTCACCAGATGTCATTGTAATCGAAGCTAGTGTCACGACAACAAAACAAACTCCCTATTGGTTAATTATATGCTTAGATCACGTGATTAAACTGACGAAACTGGGAAAAGCCAATCAGGTCATCGATTTAAGCAATAGCTTCGATCGCAGTGACATCTGGGTAAGCTTAATTTTTGTAGCATCATTTTAACATCATGGTTATAGGCGATTGCCACACTGTTTATTCTAGACGCTGTAACATAACATACCATAACTTTTTCCTTCATTAATCTTTCGCTTGGTGCTGCTGAAGTCAAATATGGTGGGGGCTGGAGTTACTGGTAAGAATTATATAAGACAATACCTCGGAGCTATTTCTCAAGCAATCTATTCATAACAGTTCTCTGTCGCCAACAGAAGATATGGAACCTGCTACAATTAAAGTAGGATGCATAACATCTTTGCGGCGAGTACAACTCTCTTCTCAGTCAGTCGAGGCCCTTTTCGGTAAGATATCACTATTCTTTAGACAATGCCTGTCAATGGTAACTGATGTTAAAAATAATGCACAGAATAATACAATCCTACAAAGATTTTCTGGAAGGTCAATGAAATAATATATCCCCCCCCCTGGTTGCATTAATAAACAACCCTTTGAAAGATCATTAAAATGTTCATTTTGTTTTCCTCGAGTTATTTTTAATTCTAGTATGATCATCATGACCAATATGGTAGTTAAATAAAAGTAAGAAAGTTTACATTGTGTATTAGCAAGCGTTATTTTTATAATCATAATGCGCTATTTTCACCACTCTTTTTCGTCTGCCACTTAAATTGAATAGACATAATTTTTCTGATGTAAAATCATGCTTCCAAGTTTTCGTTAAAGAGTACAACTCATTCTTGGTATGGAATTTTCTTTTCCAGTATTTTTGTGTTTACAAGAAAATATACAAAATCAAAATTAATGTTTAATAAGACGATTTTGCACATAGGGCAACTGTATCAGTAATTAACACGTTAAGGATATTTATCGAAAATTTTTAAGAATTTTTATTAATTTTAGAAGTGGTGATTATAACAAGTGTTTTATACATATATTAACACTTTTTTGAAAACGATTGTATTGTGAAAACTGATAGTATATATATACATATGTATATCAATGTATTTAAAAAAAAAAAAAAAAAAAAAAGATACTGTCACTAGCGTCAATTTTTTTTTGTCTGCGACAGCATCTTCTAACGGAGGGCAGGGCCTTTCGCGTCATGAGAGGTATCAAAGAGTTCCGAGTACTCCAAGGAGGACATTTCAATCATTTTTATTAAAGAAGTTATTAACTAAAAACGACAAGTTTATGAAGGTATTCTCTTTGCCATTTTGAAAAAAGTTTCTCCCAGTGACGTTGTTTTTCTGCCATGAAGTCATTTTACACGAGATAATTAAAATATGATCCATAGTTGTACGTAGGTAGGTAAATTAGTTGGATTTAACGTCGCACCAATACTGAGCTATGGGTAATTGGCGACGGTCTGGGACGCACCCTTAGAGATGTTCCGGAGACATATCATCACAATTTTGAACCTTCACGGAGGGAATCCCCTCCACTTTGGTGATCCCCAGAGATATGGTGGGGATGCGAACATTGAGGACTTTGCGACCACGACAGATTTTATGTGCACCAGCCACCATTAGTGTACACGACGGTCTTCGGCCGGCTCAAGTATCAAATCGGCATTCTTCCAAATACGCGCTCAGAGCTTTACCGACTAGGGTCCCGCGGCCAGAAACCATGGATGTAAAAAACAAAGAAAATAAATATCAACATTCTTTCTCTACTTTTAGAAAATTAATCTTCTTTCTCAGGAAAATTAAAATATGGCTGTAGGTAGGTTGGTAGGTTGTGATTGACGTCGCACCATTACTGCACTATGGATAATTGGAGACGGTCTGGGACGCACACCTACGGATATTCCGGAGACATGCCACCACAGTTTTGGTCCTACAAGAAGGGGGCAGCTCCCCAGCTTCGGTGGCCCCCAGGGGTATAATTTTGATGGGAACACGGGGGATATTGTGGCCAAAACATGTTTCATGTGCACCAGCCATCATTAGTGTACACGACGATCTGTTCTCGGCTCGAGAACCGAACCCACAATCTTCCAATTATAAGCTCGGCACTCTACCGACTGGGGTACCGTGGTCCGGATTTAAGGTTGTAAAAAAGAAATAAAAAGGGTCATATACTAAAGCTGTAATGCAAAATGGTCTACATAATATGATTTTCTTTCTATTAAAATATATATATTTGTAAATATTTAATATTTCAATTTGACATTGAATATGAGGATTTCCATTAATTTTTTTGCTTTTGTCTTGAAATATGCAGTATTAATATTCCTTTTCAGTGAAAGAAAGCAACGAATAGCTCATGTGTTAATAAGTAAAGTGAGTCGGGGTGGAGGCGAAGCCTCCTTCGGGGGTTGGTGAGCCGAGCGAGCAGGGGGCAGAGCCCCCTAGTATATATAAATTTCAGAAAAAGTATTTTTTCGATCAAACTTATAACTCGGTAGTGGAAAACCTAATACCCAGCAGAGACATCATTTCGGTTCCAGTAGTGGAAAAATATGCGATTTTATAGAAAATGCGAAATAAAAAATGAACTTATTTAAACGTATACACTATCTACCAAAAAGTATTTACCACTTTCGAATTTAGGCAATCTGTTAAATATTTTGAACTAGTATGTTGTGGCCACCACAAGACTTTCTTCTATATTTTCCTATACATATTCAATCAATAACAATATTAAAAAAAAAAAAAAAATCGATAACTTTGTTTTAAATTATCACAGATTTATAGTTCAACCATTTGTTTTAAAGGTATTGACGAGATCTTTCGAATGATACCCATCTTCAAAATTTACCCTCCCCCGGGGGGGTACTTCCCCCCAGGGGGAAGCGATGCCCCCCACCATGCACAATTTTTTTTTCCTAGTTACGTACTACTATTATCAATTATTCATATTAATTTTACAATCACAAGTGTAAAATAACTCTTATTATGCACATTTATACGGATTTTTGTGCTATACTGCCATATGTTAAAAATTTAGATAAAATGCTATCACAGCGCCACCTGTTGAGCTATTGATCCCCAAATATAATCAGCACCAGTTTATGTCGGGTACCAACTAAATACCAAGTTTGGTAAAATTTCGTTTAAAAAAAAAAAAAAAAAATACGATTTTTTTCGTTAAAAGTTTTTTTTCGTTAAAAGTAAAAAAAAATCGATGACTTTGTTTTAAATTATCACAGATTTATGGTTCAACCATTCGTTTTAAAGGTATTGACGAGACCTTTCGAAAGATACCCATCTTGAAACTTTGCCACCCCGGGGGGGGGGGGGACCGATGCCCCCACAGGCACAAATTTTTTTTTCCCAGTTAACTATTACTATTATCAACGAGACCTTTCGAAAGATACCCATCTTGAAAATTTACTTCCCCGGGGGGGTACTTCCCCCCCAGGGGGGAACTGATGCCCCCACATGCACAAAATTTTTTTCCTAGTTAACTACTACTATTATCAATAATTCATATTAATTTTACAAACAAAGTTTAAAATAACTCTCATTGTGCCCATTTATACGGAATTTTGTCCTATTCTGCCATGTTAAAAATTTGCATAAAATGCGATCACAGCGCCACCTGTTGAGCTATTGATCCCAAAATTTAATCAGACCCTTTCCGTGTCAGGGTGCAACTATACACCAAGTTTGGTTCAATTTCATTCATCGGTTCGTGAGATACGGTGAAAAATACGATATTTTGCGATCACAGCGCCACCTGCTGGACGATTGATCCCCAAATCTAATCAGCACCATGCCCCGTCAGGTTCCAACTATATACCAAGTTTGGTTGAATTTCATTCATTGATTCGTGAGATACGGTGAAAAATACGATATTTTGCGATCACAGCGCCACCTGCTGGACGATTGATCCCCAAATCTAATCAGCACCATGCCCCGTCAGGTTCCAACTATATACCAAGTTTGGTTGAATTTCATTCATGGGTTCGTGAGATACGGTGAAAAATACGAAAATTTGTCCTATACTGTCATGTTAAAAATTTACATAAAATGCGATCACAGCGCCACCTGCTGGGATATTGATCCCCAAATCTAATCAGCAGAATGCCCCACCATGGTCCAACTATATACCAAGTTTGGTTGAATTTCATTCATTGGTTCGTGAGATACGGTGGAAACACTAAACCACAGACAGACAGACAGACAGACAGACAGACATTTTTTAAAAACTATCAATTCGTGTTCAGGACACCCCAAAACGTGTAGATCCGTCAAAAAACGGAGGTCGAAAATTTTCGCGAATCCAGTACTTTCTAGTACTTTTCCTAGTACTCCAGTACTTTTCTTTAAATTAATATTATTAACTTAAGATGATGAAATTTTAGCTGGAGGATGGTCTTATATGTCTAAACCACATATTAATTTCTGTGTTCGAAAGTGAAAAAAAAAAAAAAAATCTGGAGTGACTCCACTGGACTTTCCGAACATTGAGTAATTAACAGTTTTGTAGATAAAGTAGAGAAAGAGTAGTTGTTAAACAAAGAAAAGAGAGAAAACCATAATAGAGTGTTTGAGTATTTTTCTCCATCTATTACACGTTGTTTTATTTAACGCTACTGAACTTTGAGCCCATAGATCATAATGACAAAGAAATTTTCGTTGTGTCCCTGTAAAAACCTATAAATGTTAGATTCACCAAAATGCTTATAGTTAGTGCAACAGTGATTTATAATACTCATATAATTTTCAGCTGAATTCAATAAGGCGTTTAGATGCTATCGTACTTTTAAAAATTTAGTCCCATAGGCCATAATGATAAAGAATTTTTTCTTTGTGTCCCTGTAAAAAAACTGTAAGTGCTAGATTCACCAAAATCTATACATTTAGTTCAACTGTGATCTATAACATGTGTACAATTTTTTTGCTCGGATTAATAAGGCGTTTAGACACTATCACATTTTTAAAAATTTGGCCCCATAGGCATAATGATAAAGAATTTTTCTTTGTGTCCCTGTAAAAAAACTATAAGTGCTAGATTCTCCAAAATCCATACAGATTGAGTATTTGTGATCTATAATATGTGTGTAAAATTTTTGCTCAATTGAATAAGGCGTTTAGATGCTATCGCACTTTTAAGATTTTGCGCTCATAGGCCATAATGATAAAGAATTTTTCTTTGTGTCCCTGTAAAAAAACTATAAGTGCTAGATTCAGCAAAATCTATAGGGTTCGTACTATGGTGACTTACAATATGCGTACCAACTTTCAGGTTAATCGAACGAAGCGTTTAGACGCTAGCGTGTTCACCCACAGACATACACGCATACACACATACACACATACACACACACATACATACATCATCGTAAAAATAGTGAAAACGGACTCAGGGGACCTCAAAACGTATAGAAACATCAAAATCTCGAATTCGGATTTTTGACATGATTACAATACTTTCCTCACTATAGTGTTCGGAAAGTAAAAAAAAAAAAAAAAAAAGTTTGAAAATAGCAATTTACAATCCTACTTCGAAGAAGACACGTGATATCTTAATTATCTCAAAGCATTTCCTTATACATCCGAGGCAAATATCTAGGAAATGTCTATATTGAAATTAAGTGTTGCCACCTAAATTTTATACCTTAGTTACAGTCGGTAACAAAAGTGTGCGAACACTAGCAAAAATTCCTATGTAAAAAAGGTACGCTTAATATAGTTTTGCTAAATAAATCCATCTCGAATCCTGTTCTTAGATTGACTAAGAACAAGATTCGACAAGGATTTATTTAACAAAACAGTATTATGTGTACTTTTTTTATATAAAAATTTTCGCTAGTGTTCAGACAATTTTGCTACCGACTGTACTTTAAAAAAATGAATTGTCGAGTCGAAATCTTGTTTTACATCCCTGGATTTATAAAAATCGTTCCTCTCATTTGGTATCGAATTTTTAAAGATTGGACCGGTATTTCTAATTTATTTGGGCATTAAACGCTGCTTTAGCGCAGAATTGACTCGTTTATTGTTTGAAATAGGTTGACATTTTAATTAATATCTCCGATACTAAAATTTTTAAATTATGATTTCACTATCCCCTCGGGAATGATTCTGAGCGACCGTATGTCAATGTTTGTACTTCTACGTTCAATAGGGGCTGAGCGTTTAGAAGAACTGGCATACATACATACATACAAACCTTTCCTTTTATTATTGTAGATAATTGTGAGAAAAGAAAATTATTACTAACATCTGCTGTCTTTTAAGAGCAGAAGTATAATTTAATTCTTATAATTTTATAATTATTTTTGAACTAAAGCGAGTGTTTATTTATTTATTTATTTATTTATTTATTTATTTTTTAACTCTATACAAACATTTCATCTCATATTTTTTTGCCTGAGTAAACACGAATTTTTACACTTAACTTGAAATTTAAAGGAAAATATAATTTATATTAAATACATAAGAAATATATTAAGTTACGATTTATTCTCTTATAAATATGTTAATAATTTTGTTGTAAAAATAATTGACTGGAATTTTCTAGAACTTTTCCTCTATAACAGTCTTATTGAGAACAAATATGTCAATATCATAAAGCTATAATATCGTATGTCTTTTAAAAAGTCACCACATTACAATAGAGTCCTTAAACAATTTATTATATAGCTAAAATATGACGTAATATAAACGAATGTGAATAAATATGCAGTGTAAATGATTCTGATTTAAAAGGTAAATAACAAGAAAATACTCACTTATAAAAACTAAATTGTCATACATAGTTATTTTCATTTTGTATAGATAAACAGTAAAATAAAATTTTAACATGAATGTTCAAACATTTATTTTCGTAAAATATTTTTCATCTTTGAGCAATTTTTTTTTTTCAAAAATAATACGCAAATAAATAGAAAATGTATTTAAATATTTTTAATAAAAATGTTAAAAAGTAAAATAATATTAAGTAACTTTCATTTTTTCTAGATTATATAATATTTTGGTCTCTTTGTGATACAAAATTTCTGTAATATAAGAGTGTAAATAAATAATTTAAAATGTAGATACAATTTTGGTTGTCAAATTATGTTATATATAAAACGTGGATTATTTATTTATTTATTTAATAATGAACAAATGTCTTAATATCATATAAAGGTACATATAATGATACAACTTAAAATATTTTAAAATACATAAAAAATATAAAAATCTGTGCTAATTCTTTGCACCTCGTTGTATGTCTAACATGTTTTATAGGGAATCCACAACTGCATAGACAAGGGTTTTAATATAGGATCCCATATTTGGATGGTACGGTGCATGTGTCTTTCATTGGACATGGGTTGAAATTTTGAAGTCATTCGTCTAGGAAAATTCGCAAATGTCTGAATGAGGAATATGTATGGTAATTTAATTTTTTTTTTTTTAATGAATGTCTCAGATTTTTAAAACTCTCATTCGCATATTTTCCTGGAATGATGGTTTACAGATATTTAAACCGTTCCTATGACTGAAGCATGCACCATACATTTCGAATATGGGATCCTATTTTTAAATCCTTGTTTATGTAGTTGTGAATTGCTTCTTGAAGATGTTAGACATACACATGTGGTACTAAGAATTACCACAAAACGTTTCGGTTTTTATGTATTTTAATAGATATTTTAAATAAATGTCTTTTCTACAGTTGTTTTAAAACATATATCTTAAATATCTATAAACTTTTGCATATGTTTCAATGTTTATATATGGAGTTTTGCATGTCTAAGAATGTTTTACACGGCGTTTTGCAAGAACATATCGAATACAACTGATTTAGAAATTCGAAATTTCATTATTGATTAATTAATGTAAACCACATAGTTTTTGTTAAGGGATTAATGTTTGTGTGTAGATTTTAAGTATTTCCTTACAGTTTATTTTCTTTTTTTTAAAGTTTTGTTGAAGTGTTAAAATGTTTTAAATGCAAACGGCTTGTGTAAATATATGGAAATTTTCGAAACACTATAATGAGTTGAGTTATTTTAGAAAAAAAAAATATCTATATTCGTGAAATATTTTGCTATCTGAACATATTGAATATAATATATAAACCTAACATCTGAAACCTAATATATGAAAGTGACCCCAATAACATTAATTTAGAAGTTAGGATAAAATATTACTGTTGAAGTGGACGTTGGGTAGACTATCAGGTGGGTGATTTCAGTTTGTCGCTGTGTCAAGCGATCGTCAGATTCGTTTCCCAAAATCATATATATTATGTCTTGTAGTAGACATTTATGAGAAGAAATATATTCTGCGGGGTGAGAAAGCTCAAACTATTGAAACTAGCTACCAGGTAAATTTATTGCATGCACTATTATAATAATAGCACGAACAACCGCGCAACGTTTCTATTTAGATTTAATCACAGTTTTTTAAACAAATACATTTTACTAAATCAAAAATAAAATAAAATTAAATAAGTTAATCAATAAATAAAAATAAAAAATAAAATAAAATAAATATCTTTGATTGGGTTTCATTATTATATTTTTGTGCGTGTGTATGTGTGTAGCATTTTCCTTTAAATTTTCAGTTAGTAATTATTTACAGTAATATACTTATATATTAACGTTTAAAGGTTTTTTTTTTTTCTTTTTAACCCTTTAAGCGTTAGCCGTTCTTCGGTATGTCTGTTTAATGATTCATAAAATTAATACTATGCATAGTATAAATATGAAAATTTAATACAATACTCTATACATATTTGTTAATCTTATTTTATCGAAAAAAGCAACATATATTTCAAAATTTAGCCATATCAGCCTTGTTTTGACTATGCTTGACGGAAAAAGACGGGCTTAACGCTTATAGCGTTTTAAATAACAACTCGTAATTGAAATAAGAAAAATCTGGAGTGACTCCACTCGACTTTCCGAACATTGAGTAATTAACAGTTTTGTAGATAAAGTAAAGAAAGAGGAGTTGTTAAACAAACAAAAGAGAGAAAACCATAATAGAGTGTTTGAGTATTTTTCTCCATCTATTACACGATGTTTTATTTAACGCTACTGAACTTTGAGCCCATAGTTCATAATGATAAAGAATTTTTCGTTGTGTCCCTGTAAAAACCTATAAATGCTAAATTCACCAAAATGCTTATAGTTAGTGCAACAGTGCTTTATAATACTCATATAAAATTTCAGCTCAATTCGATAAGGCGTTTAGATGCTATCGTACTTTTAAAAATTTAGTCCCATAGGCCATAATGATAAAGAATTTTTCTTTGTGTCCCTGTAAAAAAACTGTAAGTGCTAGAATCACCAAAGTCTATACAGTTAGTTCAACTGTGATCTATAACATGTGTACAAATCTTTTGCTCAGATTAATAAGGCGTTTAGGCGCTATCACACTTTTAAAAATTTGGCCCCATAGGCATAATGATAAAGAATTTTTCTTTGTGTCCCTGTAAAAAAAACTATAAGTGCTAGATTCTCCAAAATCTATACAGATTGAGTATTTGTGACCTATAATATGTGTATGAATTTTTTGCTCAATTGAATAAGGCGTTTAGATGCTATCGCACTTTTAAGATTTTGCTCCCATAGGCCATAATGATAAAGAATTTTTCTTTGTGTCCCTGTAAAAAAACTATAAGTGCTAGATTCACCAAAATCTATAGAGTTCGTACTATGGTGACTTACAATATGCGTACCAACTTTCAGGTTAATTGAACAAAGCGTTTAGACGCTAGCGTGTTCACTCACAGACATACACACATACACACATACACACATACACACACACATACATATATCATCGTAAAAATAGTGTAAACGGACTCAGGGGACCTCAAAACGTATAGAAACATCAAAATCTCGAATTCGGATTTTTGACATGATTACAATACTTTCCTCACTATAGTGTTCGGAAAGTAAAAATGACGATGATGCGATAATGCTTGTTATTTTTTCAACTATTCGACTATCTGGTGTCTTCATGAAGATTTCATTTTCGTTTTATTTTTTGAAAATCTTTAAAGACTCTACTAAACTTTTTGAACATTTAATAATTAACGGAGGTTTAAATAAATTTAAATGAGTTTTTTTTTTTTTTTTTTTTTTTTTTTTTAATAAACAAAAGGGAAACTAAAATAGCGTGTTTGAGTTTTTATTTACAAGTTCTACATCGTTTGATGGATCCGAATACATGCGAATTCTTTTGTGTGTTTTAGAAAAAATTTTAAGCAATTTAATATCATTCAATGGGGTTAAAATAGTTTGAGCCAATGGATAGTATTGTATAAAAATGTTACTTTGTATACCTACAAGAAAAATATAGTTCCTAAACTCATCTAAATTTATGCAGGTTTTGCAATGATAATCTATAAAGCGATGAATAACCTGTGTATAATCTATAAATAATGATAACCTATGCATTTTTAAAATTACACACATGTAAAATATATCTAGTTTATAATAAACGCATACTTAATTTAAATAATACTTTAAATTTATAAATCCCTAGACTAATACAAATCTCTAGATACTCTCTGAAAATATTTTTAGGAAAATGTTGAAATATTAATTAGATGTTCATCTAAACTAATGAAACTTCAAAAAGAATAAACGTATATGCCTTTTTGTTTGACGTATAAGTTGGAAAATTTTAAATTATTATTAATGCATATGCCAGTCCTATAATAAGTGAAAATTTTGTGGTATACACTTTGATGAGAGAAGTCATTTAAAAAATTTATAATATAAAATATAATCATTTATATGGAGGAATTTTGCAGACACATCTTTTTGAATGATTATTTCAGTTACACTTTACAAAATCTAGTTATTTTGTAATAATAAGTTAAAATTGTCATAAATTGCAAAAAAAACCCGAAGCTATAATGATTCGGGTTGAAATAGAAAATTGCTATTCGTCAGGCAAACAAAACGGGCTCAAGTGCTGCAAACTAGGTGCATTTTTATTACTGTAGCTACATAAATAATATAATTTATAGCACTGGCAATTAGTTTTTATATTAATTTATATGAATAATGAATCGTATATTTCGCCAATGATTAAAAGATTATTTCATCAATCTGATAAATTACACAATATTTTGAGAAGTCTTAATGCTGTACATGAGTGATACCCTTTTTCTTTTTTCCCACGCTATTCCATGGGATTTTCGTTGCATCGTGTTACAAGAACATCGCCTTCAAAAATGATGTTTTTCGATTTTTTTTCAATACTCTTTGAAATATAACCTTTTAGCCAAGAGAGCAAATTTAAATATATATATATATATATTGTTCAGCGATCGAAATTTTAGAGTCCAAATGTGCTTGATGAAATAAAATATTTACTTATTTATTTTTTTTAAGCATTGGTCACTAAGGTAAAACACGACTAAGGCAGCCGTGTCTAAGTATGTTTTATAGCCTAAGAATAGGTCCTATAAAACACGACCTATTCTTAGGCTGACCCTATCAAAGTACCTTTCTGATAGAGAAGCGTTAAAAATTGCTTCAATAATCCAATTACGGATGTATTTTTTCGCTCCTAATAAATAAGGACTAAAAATAAAGTATTATTGATTAATTTTTTTTTTTCTACAATTTTTAAAACTCAGAAAAATGCATTAAAAAAAAAAAAAAATCCCCAGATGTCCCCATTTGTCTCCAGAAAATGGGAACATTTGGTCAGCTTACCTATTCTAGAAGTAATGTTCAAAAATCCGAATTCGGAGAATGCTCTTTTGAATTAGATAGCCTTATAAAAAGAAGCAACAAAAATTCCGTAGGAAAACATAGGAATGGCGAAAGGGAACTATTTGCCTCACGTGCAGACATAAATGAAGATTTTGTTCATTTTTTTCCCCTTGTGTGTGTGTGTGTGTAAATATCTACACTGCGTTTCGTGTTTAAAACGAAACCACTAGTATATTACATTATTTTAAAATAATTTTACATTATATTAAACGCATGCATATTTTAAATATTATTTTAAACTAATAAATTTATTCATAAATGCTACGTTTCCAGACACCGTCTCCAATATGTTATTAGAAAAAAAAAGTTTTCACTATTAAATAATCTCCTAATTAATTAAAATTCAAAAGGAATTAATACATATGCATGTTACTTCTCTGTGCGTTTGACATACAATTTGGAAAAGTTTAAATGAATATTAATGAAGATGCTAATCCTATCATAAATCAAACTTTTGTGGCATGAACATTGATGACAAAAGTCATTTACAACTTTTAACGTTTAAAATACGATCAACAGTATGAATCGATTTTTCTGACACGTCTTTTTGAATGATCATTTTAGTTATTCTTTACTTCATTAAAATTGAAATATATTATTCTACAATATATTGATTTTGCAATTATTCTTTTTATTAAATAAGATAAATGCAGTTTCATATAACCAGATAAAAATAAAGTGATTTCATGATACAAATATATAGGAAAATACCTTAATTTATATTCCTGTATATCTATGAAATTTTTTTTTATTAAATTAAATAGCCATATTTGTATATTTATTCTATTTATTTTCCATAATATTAAATATATTAAGAATTTGTTAATTCACATTTGGATTCGATTTCAAAATCTTAAAAAATAATCTGGTGTGTCACTCACACGACTTTCTTTCACCCTGAAATTTAATACTAAAAGTACAGATTGGGTATTGAGGGTTAAGATAAAGAGTACTGTTATGTAAACCTACCTAAAACAATTCAAATTAAGCTTCGGAACAGCTCTATTTGACAAATAGTTCTATGTAAGGGGGACTACCGCCCCCTTCAACCCCCCTTTACATTATTGTATCTGCATTTATATAGAATGCAAATCTGCTATTAAGTTCAAAAGTTTATTTACAAATTTTCAGACAACTTTCACATCTATCGTTCCTTGAAACATATCAGATTTGAACAAACTTTTCTAGTAACAAAAGCATAAACTCCAAAATACATCATTTGGATCGCCTGAAATTATTTGTTTTTAATTTACTCTAACAGACACAGTCAAAGATCAAACTATAAAACTTCACTTCGCTATTCAGGGGGCGTAACGTGTAATTATACCAAAAAAAACGTGTAATTATACCAAACGTGTAATTATACCAAAACGTGTAATTATACCAAAAAAAAGTGATGAATATCTATCCTAAAAAATGTTTTATTTATTATATTGCTATAAGGACTTAATTTCAATTCATGAGGAGCTTTCCTGGACATGGTAAAATATTATCGTAAAGCACTTCCACTTACAAATAAAAAATAATGTTATCGCTTAAATATTTGCTACCCTGTATATCTTTCGAAGATAATTTACAGACCAGAATGTGCACCTAAATATAATCCTATAGAAATAACCCAGAGCACAACCTAAAGTGCACTTCCATCAATTTTCAAGTATTGTCGCCATATAACCTAGTTCTTTCGTGTAGCACTGTAAACGAACAGTGGATGGTTTCTATACCATTCTATATGAAACATGTTTTTCAGCATATAAAAATATATATTCGTTTATTTGGTTTAATGCAGTCTATAGATGTTAAACTCGACTTACCTGCAGCTTCCCCCATAGACGTAATGTATTTGAATTATCTTGGGTGTCACTGTACACTAATCATTTGCTTCATCTGAACGAAAATTTTAGTGTAGCATCTCTATATGATACACGTTTAGAATACCAAGTTTGAACTTTCTGCTATAATTTGTTTTTGCGATATGCTGATAACAGACACACATACATAGACAGACATACATAAACAGACACATGCACAGACACACAGACCAACCGCTAAAAACATGATTTTTGGATTCAGAAGACCTCAAAAAGTGTAAATATAACAAAAAGTCAATTTCAAAAATTTGACTCAAAAAAAAAAAAAAAAAAAAAAGAAAAAAAACTTTATCTTTTGGGTAAGAGCAAGTAAAAATCAGTTTCTTTCTTTTTTTTTTTTTTTTTTTTTTGCTTTTCTAATTATATTTTATGTCTGTTCTATGATTGAAATACATATTTTCTTTTTTTTTAAATCTATACTAATATGAAAAGAGAAAAAACTTGTTTGAATGTAAAGGGTAATCTCTGAAACTGCTATATATATATATATATTTTTTTTTTTTTTTTCCTTAATAAAAATCTGGTGTGTCACTCACACGACATTCTCTTACCATGGAATTTAACAATATGGAGGTTGCAGATTAAGAGGTAAGATAACGAGTACTGTTATGTAAACATGTGTTAAACAATCAAAATTAGGCTTAGAAAGAGTTTTATATGATAATTAGTTCTGTGTGAGGGGAGCTGCCGCCTCACTCAACCCCCTGTTTCATTAATGCATCTACATTTATGTAGAATTTAATTCGGTCTTTAAAAAATAATTCTGTTTTTTAAAAATAATTTATTAAAATTATTTTTAAAAAAATATCTTTTTTATGATAATGCAGACAATTTCCATATTACAGAAGTAGCGTAACACTAAATAAAAAAATAAAAAAAAGTTGAATTTATTCTCAATATTACATTAAAAAAAATGAAAAGTGAAAAAAATCGATAACTTTATTTTAAATCATCGCTGATCGATGGTTCAACCATTCGTTTTAAAGGTATTGGCGAGCTCCTTTGAAAGATACCCATCTCGAAAATTTACTCCCCTCGAGGGAGGCGAGGCTCCTACATACGCATTTTTTTTTCTCAGTTGACTATCTCTATTACAAAAAATATATATTCGTTTCATTTAGTTTACTGCAGTCTATAGATGTTAAACTCTACTTACCTGCAATTTCTCCCATAAAGGTAATGTATTTGCATAATTTTGTACGTGTACTGTGCACGAACCATTTGCTTCATCTCAACGAAAAGCTTACTGTAGCATCCCTATATGATACACGTTTAGAATACCGAGTTTGCAATTTCTGCTACTGTTTGTTCTTGAGATATTCTGATAACAGACAGACACACAGACAGACACACAGACCATTCGGTAAAAACACGATTTTCAGAATCAGGGGACCTCAGAACATGTAAATATATCAAAAACTCACGTTCGAAAATTTGAACCTAAAACAATATTTTCTCGATCCAATGGATAAGAGAATGTAAAAAACTATACCATTGGCAATGGGCTATGGTTTTAATAAGTTTTGATAAAATATTTTCTTTCAAAATTCCAATATTTTAATTAAAATACGCGTAAAATCCATGAAAAAATCAAATATTAAAATTTATTTATTTATTCATTTATTATTATTATTATTATATTTATTTATTTATTTATTTTATTTTATTTTTACTTTATTTATTTATTTATTTATTTTCTTTCTTTCTTTCTTTCTTTCTTTATTTTTTTGACATGAAAAGAAATATATTTATACGTAAATAAAAAAGTTGGTATAAAGGTTTGCAGAAAATTAAACTTGCCTGATGAAACTGATGTCATTACCGTGGAAGGTAATTTTTTTTTTTTTTTCTAATGATATAATTGTTTAAAATATATATATATATATATATATATATATATTAGCGTTTAAACATTATTATAGATTATATTTGTTAGTTAGTACTTATTTTTATTACAAATAATAATAATAATAATAATAATAATAATAATAATAATAAAACTGCTTTAAATGAGTAATTTTTTTTTAATTTAATTTCTTTTACATTATTTTTAATATAGTTTTTAAAATAGTCTATGCGCTAAAATGCGTTTTTTTTTTTTTTTAATTATTATTATTGCTGCTAATTTCCAGTTAGATAATCCTCGCACAATTTGGCGCATTTGGCGATACAGCCATACGAATTGCATTTCAGCTTTTTTTTTTCTTCTTTTTGTGTGCGAATGATGGTCGCTATAATCAAAGCTGTACCGAGACGGACTTACTTACAAATCCGCCTGGACGACCATTTAAATTTTTGCACTGAAATAGAGCAGTCATTTTCTGTGACGGAATAACGACAGCTATTTTACCCAAGTAGCGAATAAAAATTAAAGTTAAAGTATAGCATATTGCAATAATAATAATAATAATAATAATAATGGAACAGAAACTATAATCGCATAAATTGTCTATTTTTGTTTGAGTAGTTCATTTTATAGCAAAAATGCCTGTTTAAATATACAAAATTTATTTCTAGAAGCATTAGTTTAAACTCAGCCATAATTTAAAAATGTAAATAAGATATAAGGTATTCTTTTTAATGAAGGAAAAAGCCCAAATACTAAAAGCATTAGTAAAATAGATGCTCAAAACATTTTCCATTTAAAAAAATAAATTATGCAAAAAATTTCTTCTACAAAATTTCAAAAATCGCCAAAGGGGAGATATAATAAATCTGCACCATGATTAGGATTAGCTGTTTATTTATTTTTCTATTTAACAACCACTAATGTAACATTCAAAGAAGCGTCTGCTTATTGTAATTCCCAGATATCCGTGACGCACGCTCCCGTGAACGAATATTTGATTAATTCAAATAAATACGTAAAAAATAAATCAAAATAAAATATTTTTGGTGGAAATTATGTATAACTGAAAAAGAAAAAAAAAAAAAAAAAAAAAAAAGAGTTGTCTCATATGGTTAAAATTGCGCTCATAGCATAATATAATATTATATTTAGTTTGAAACTGCCATCATTTTATGGTCTACAGGATTAAAAAAAAAAAAAAAAATACATGAAATAACATGACAGTAAACACTACGTGTAGTACATAAAATGTTGTTCATATGAAATTGCGATTTAAATATAAAAGTGTTGACTTGATTTTTTTTTCGATAGTGTCCGTATAAAACTTTTGTTATCCGATGAACTATTAATATAAAGTCCATGGGTAAGACGTTGCCACAGGCAATAGAGACACAGACACGAAATGATGATATTTAGGAAGACGAATGACAAAGGCAATGAATACCCATGGCAAGGTTTTGAGCAATTTCAATGGATTTTCTTTTTTGTTTTTATTTATAAATCTATAAGAAAATAATGTTTCTCCTTTTTATCCGTTGAAATATATTGACTAGCGAAGCGGGCAAAGCCTGCTAATATGAATATTAAATCTTTAATATAAATTGAGATTTCAATATTCCATTCCTTTCGAATGAATGTTACCATTTGTGCTCATTAGTGGTACCCAAATTTCTATAATATTAACATATTATTCAATAAATGTCAACGTATATCGATTGCACTATGTTTATGTATATGCCCACATATATGTGTATGTTCTAGAATATATGTGAACTTATTGACTTTACACAAGCTGAAATGAGTTGTTTTTAAATTTTATTTAAATTTTAAAATATAATATCTGTAAATTACAATTTTCCTTGTATAATATCTTTCTTATACTTCTTAGTAAACAATAAAATTAAATATTTATGAAAAGTTCTTGAGATATGCTGATAACACGTATACGGACAGACACACAGACAGGCAGACGCACAGACCATTCGCTAAAAACATGATTTTCGAATTTAGGGGACCTCAGAACCTGTAAATATAACAAAAACTCACGTTCGAAAATTTGGCCCTAAAACAATACTTTCTCGATCCTCTGGGTAAGAGAAAGTAAAAAATTGAAAGTTGAAATTTATGACTGAGAAGGATTACAGTAAGTTCATGTGCTAGTATTTAAAATAAATATTTTTTCTTTATTTTTAAAATTGATAGAATTTTAGAAAATTAAATTGACTTCTATATCTGGCTTCATCTGAAATAGCATTTTTTGGATATTTCTGTAGTGATGCCATGTATATCGAGGAGAATGAATAAGAGTTTTATATTCTATTAACACTTTGTAAAAATACTGAAAAATTGCTTTTAAAAAAAATGTGCAATGTTTGGTTTCTGGTCGAAACCATTGAACGTTAAAGGGTTAAAAAAAATTCGTATCGTATTGCAGAATTTTTTTGATGCAACAGTTCTTTAAAATTATGCAATGTAGATGTAATTATTTCACTTACTGTTTTTGCAATCTCATTAATCGCCCCATCTATTTGGCTAATGAAATCGCCAAGCACTGGATTAATGTTATTTAAAACCGTCTCTCAAAATTTAAAAGTTCCCATTATATTAATAGCAAGAACCAAGAATTAGTATGTTTGGCGAGCGTTTGGTGAAAGTTTCACTGGGCATTTTTGGCTGCTAAAGTCGCGCACACTTCGCAGGCTCCCGACACATTCACCCATAATCTGTTGACTAAGGAATACGTATAAAAATCATGATAAATTTTTAAGAATTTTAGGGAGAAAACTGATATCTGTGATTTCAACCGACATGTACAATCTTCTGTTTTGAGAGCAGACCCTTTCAGCCACATGTAAGGCGCCAACAGAAAGCGCAAAACAATATTCACAAGACTCACTCAATATATATATATATATATATATATATACATATATACACTTTATTAAAAAAAATCGTCGCACCAAGTAGGTGTAATGAAAAGTGGAATCAAGTTGACATGCATACAAGTTTCGATGGAAAATGCAAAATTTTAAAGTTTGGATGCCATTGAATATACATGTGACACTGCTGCGATTTTTAACTGCGCAACTATCAAAATATTAAAAAGGAGAGGTTTCTATTTCAAATTACAAATTCTTTGAGAATTTTATTCTATCTACTCAGACAGACAGTACCATACAGGTGCGTCACATACAGGTGCGCCAACAATAAGCGCAGAAGTCAGCAGTTAATACAGGAGATTAGTTGGGCTCAAAGAAGCCGGTTGGTCTAATCGGCGACTTGTTCAACATTTGGACAGGAGCGATGCCACTATTAGATGATGTTGGCAAAAATGGGTGAATTATGGCCAAACATAGCGTCAAGAAGGAAACGGTCGTCCTAAATAGAGGACAGAACGTGAGAACCGATCAATCGTCAGAGCGTTTCTCTACATGTACATCACTTCTACTAATTTCCTTTCTATTCAAATAACTCCTTTTTGGTGCGTCGCTTTTTTTGTTATAGAGTATATATATATATATATATATATATATATATATATATATATATATATATATATATATATATATATATATATATATATATATATATATATATATTATTATTATTATTATTATTATTATTATTATTATTATTATTATTATTATTTTAAGTTTGTTCATGTTTTCTCTCTCAATAAAATCTCCAATTTCTTACTATAATATTTTTCATATTTTTCTGTAATAAGTTTCAAAAAGTTTATGTATGTATATGCGTATATATGAATGTATATATATATATATATATTTAATAATAGTATTAAATAACATACTGAGACAGATTATTGCAAAACATGGCAGCCTTACTTTAACTTATTTTCATCAAGTATTAATATATTTATAAATTTACATGAAATAATTATTTTTTTCAAAGTTTAATTAAAAATGTACTTGCTGTAAAATGCATTAATTTTTATTTGCGATAAATTTTTAAAAATAAATTAGGAATTTATAACTGTAAGAAACTTTTTTTTTTTCTTTTTTAAGTGTTTGAAATGCACTTTGTACTTTTTACTTCGTTTTTTATTTTATTTTATTTTTATTAATTTTAAAGCATAAATTACATATTTTATTTACTGAAAAGGAAAAACTACGTAATTACGAAAAGTTACATTTTCAGTTCAGTTTTATCGGTATAATTTAGAATATTCTACTTTTACCAAATGTCTTTGATCTAGCTGAGCAAACAATAACTTCCCAAATAAAACACTCAAACATAATTGAAGAGCATGGATTTTGCATTATCCAGAAAAACATAAAAACACAAATAGGAAAATTCCATCACGAAATACGATCGAATAGATGATTTAAGGCTTATAAACATTGAAAGAGATTTGAAGGTTTATAATTCTTAAAATTTCATTGATTGGTTAAATTATATAACAAATAAAAAAACATGTATGTAGTTATATTCTTTTTAACTTTAGATATTTATATGTATATATCATTACTACTCTGTTATAATCATGAAAAGATTTTAACATAGTTGCATTGTTAATGGGTTTTCCTTAACAGTGTTTTTTATTTATTTATTTTTTTTTTATTTAAAAAAAAAAAAAAAAAAAAAGAAAGAAAGAAGGAAAATAAAAAATAGAACTAAAATAAGTAATTAATAGCTTAGCTGATTTTTTTTTTCTTTTAACAAAACTGAACTTAAATTAATTTGACACTAGAGAAGCAATTTGAAAAATTAGTGTGAAATAAAAATTCTAGCATGCGAAAAGAAAGAAAAAAAAATAAATCTGTCTTAAATACTCCTTCTTTGAAAAGATGTTTTCTTTCGCCCTGTATCTGGAATGTACGTGAAATGGGAAGATGAGTACTTTGACCCTTTCGTATTCAAGATTATTCGTTTTTTGGGCGAGGGGGATGGATTTCTGTTACTTGTGAAGGGTTTTTCTTGAATAAGGGGAGTTTCGCCCAGGAAGTTTCGCTGTGTCGTTGTGCAACTGCCAAGGCCACGCGGAATCGGCATCGTTTGAGCGGGAAGTTCAGAGACGCGCCCGGAGACTAGCAGCGACGTGCATGTGATTAGGGGCGTAGGCTCCTGAATAAGAGCCCTCTTGGGGGCCCTGGTGTGCCCCTCTTAGAGAGAAATATTCTTCATGGTTTTCAAGTAATAATTTACTTACTCATGACCGCTTAATTTGGAACATTGGAGTTTAAAGTTAACCATCGAAGGTCAACAGCGATATGATCTTACAAGTAAAGATAAAAATTTTGTGGATTACGGAACAGATTTTAATTATGAACAACAAGGACAAGGTAATAGCGTCTTCAACGACGAAGTTTATGAGAGCAGAAATCACCCTAAATTCACCCCCAAAAATCAAATTCCGAGGAAGATAAAGAGAAAGAAAAAGAAAAATATATACATATTGATTGAAGAGATTAGCAGATATACTTCTCATGAGTATCTTTAAGACTCTTTATTTATATTTGATGGAGTAACAGAAGTTAATAGCAAAGATGATTACACTAATGGACGGTCTCAAGATTTTGCTTATTTGCTTTTGCACCTAGAGATTTACGCAGTTGCACTCATATAAAAGGGTGAAAAAATCTACAATAAGAGTGTCAGAACAAGTCCTGGTCCTAAAATGATCCACGATAGAGGTATTAAATCTGATCAGATTGAAGCTGATTTCCGTAAGTTCCGTGAGCAGTATGAGAAGAACGAAGGAGTCGAGTGTCCGACTGACAAGAAATAAATAATAATAATAATAAACCGAAAGAGAAGATCGTCCTGTTGTTTACTCTAATGATGAAATCATCATTCTTTCGGCAATTTAGTATCCTTTGATAATGAGGTGTGTATGTCAAAAAAAAAAAAAAAAAAAAAAAAAAAAAAAGAGCTGAGGCTAAAGAAAAAATAAATTCTGAGTAAAAAAATTTTTAAATCATAATGTTTGAGAAATGTTATCGTTGAAAATGTTTAATTTATCATACTCATTACAGGCTACCTATATTTTTTTTTCTTTTTTTTTTAAATCATGTTTGTTAATTTTCTTATGGAAGTCTCTGTCCAAGATTAATGAAATAATAAATGTTAAAAAAGGGGTAAAATGTATACACCGACTGCCATAGAACATAATGTATTCAAATTATTTTACATATGCATAGAATAATCATAGCAGAGCAGCTACACAGTGTCAGGGTGCTGTAAAGCACAAATGTTTTAATTGTAATTTGGAATCTGGGTAAATAACATAACGCGCTTTAAAGAAATTTAATAGCTATAGAAATTAAAAATTTAATTAAAATGATGGTGAGAAATACCAAATCTCATAATCACAGTATGTTACATTTAGCATTTAAGCATAATTATTTTTTTTTCTATTGTAATTAAAAAAAAAAAAAAATGAAATAATATGTTTCATTAAATAAACGTCTAACTTTTCTTTCCTTTTACATTTCGTTTAGAATTCTGCGTATGTGTGTGTTTCCCCGTACAGAGCAAAAATATTAAATAAAAATAAAATGTAAAAATATCACAGAACGAATATTAAAATTACAACACATTGAAGGCAATATTTTTTGGGAGTTTTGTTACTTTTTGCATTTTACAAGGAGCTGAGTTGATATTTATAACCCTATATAGTAATTGGTATCCTATTACATAATTACTAATTATGATATTTTTCATTCAGTGTCTATTTTCTCTCTTTTACAATAATGGATGAATGAAAAGTTATGTATTGAAAAAAAAAAAAAAAAAATATATATATATATATATATATATATATATATATATATATATATATATATATATATATATTTTTAAATCTAAAATGAATAAGTGGTCATTTTCTAAATTCCTAAATTAGAAATATAGATTTCCGAGCTATGCGCATGAGGCAGGCGAAATGATCGAGAATTTCTAGTCTGCACATTTCTAGATGATGAAACAGTATTATGGATATTCTGAATATTCTTTATTTTTCGTATTGCGAGGAATTCTCGTTTGATATTCTAGAATTGGGTAATAAACCAAGATTATATTTGCTGAAACCCACCACTTGTATTCTCATTTATTAGCAGATATTTTTAAATAACTTTGTCCTCGATAAGATAGGCAAACGTTCTAGAATTCTAATAGATGTTTCTAAAACTTGCTTTCAGTGGGAACAAGAATTTATAAGGATGACATGGAACTATTTTTTTTTTTTTGAGTCACATTTTAGATTCTAGATATCAGTAACAAAATTTTTACTCTTTGCACTGGCTTTTGCACAACGTGTAGATATTGACAAAATTATTTTTCAGATATGTATAAGTTGTCTATGTTCAAAACGTTTAAAATACCAAACTTCGATAAAAGATTCCCTTAGTAATGCTTATGGATGGCACTCTCCTCGGACATAAGACCGCAGAGCAGTCAACTGAACTTAACAGTAATTCCTCTTCACACCGGATTAGTTATGTTTCTTGACATATTTCTTTCCACATTTTTTAATGGGATTTAAATCCAGTCGATTAAACGTTCATCACAATGTAATGGTGTTACGATCATGCAGTCGTGTCGGTGGATAAAAAAATGTACATGATAATGTACTTGAAATACATAAATGTACATGATAAAAAAATGTACAAGATAAATAAGTAAAAAAAAAAAAAATGGAATCAATGTACATTGATACTATTTGTTTTGGCAAATTTTATTTATTTTATTTTAATTCCTATTAAAGCTTTTGTAGGACGAGGAATAATATAGATAAATGTATTTTTAAAACATATAATTAAAAGTTGTAATTTCAATATTATATGCTTGTTTTTATCAAAATGTATTTTTACTGTACTTATTAACTATATAAAGAAATTTTAATTTAAATTATTTTTAAAAGCTAATTTATACTTCTGTATATTAGCTTTAAACAAAATCTGTAATAAAAAAAATCCATCTCCGTTAACTGACCTTAAATAAGTATTTGTTTGTAATTCCGATTGTTATTTAGTCTGCAGAAGTGAATTACGAGCAATGATATTAAAAGAAAAAAAATATATCCGAATAAATGTAAGAGACTGTAAATAAAGCAGTTTGTGAAGTAATAAAAGAAATCAACCAAGCAACCAAACTACTAGAAAATATATCATTTGGGATTTTTCAGGTTTTATTATTGAAAAAACTGGGATTATCATTGTCAGCAAATAAATATCAATAAAAACGAAATAGAAAAAAGAATACTTGGTATTGAACATCGAACATTTATTTTATGTTATATACATATATATATATATATATATATATAGAAGGAGACTTTTGTTAAATCTCTCCGGTTCTTAATTTATTCGAGATA
This sequence comes from Salticus scenicus, assembly GCA_963930645.1. Lineage (NCBI taxonomy): Eukaryota > Metazoa > Arthropoda > Arachnida > Araneae > Salticidae > Salticus > Salticus scenicus. The sequence continues at coordinate 94,937,775 of OZ005649.1, forward strand.
TAATATAAGAAAGATAGTATTAAGACTACAAAATATATTATCTATATTTATTTTTATAATATATATATATATATATATATATATATATATATATATATATATATATGCAGAACGTAAAAGAAGCGTTTTTGTAAAAAGAATATATGTTACAAAAGAGTTCAGTTTTAAAAGTTAATACTTAGTTTTAACCTTTGTTATTATAATATTTTAGAAACTTAGCCGTATATAATATTTACCATTTATTTACCATATATGTATACAATATATTCTGTTAAATTATAATATGGATAGAGCCCTAAAAGTTTATTTTTTAGATTTAAACAGTGTTTATATAGGTTAATTGCAAATAATAATAATAATATTAATTTATTATTACTTAATGTTATCAAATTCAGGTAGATATTTGTTCTGAGCAATACAGCGCATTTAAAAATGTTATCAAATTCAGGTAGATATTTGTTCTGAGCAATACAGCGCATTTAAAAATGTTATCAAATTCAGGTAGATATTTGTTCTGAGCAATACAGCGCATTTAAAATTGTTACTAAAGGGCATGAAGTTATCCCCTATTTAGAAGGCGTGTAGAAGACAGTTTCAGAAGAGAGTACTTGAAAGTTCCGGAGTGGAAGGGTTATATCCATTAGTTTCATCTTGATGATGGTGACATCTTGAAACTTAGGAACTATTCATGTTGTTGTTCGCCACTTGCTATAATACCAGAAAATGAAAAGCCCATGTTTTTCGTTTATAAATGAGAAACAAATGCTAACTATGAACTCCATTACATGATTATGACTTCTTAGCTGCCAAGTTTTTAATATCTTCCGGAATGTTTTTGGCCCCGCCCAATTTTCCCACAGTAATCTTTTTAGAATAATTTTCTTCATACTCAATTGTAGTTATATATTGAGGAATTTTTTCTACAAATATTACGGTGTGGGAAAAGGGCTGTACTAACAATATTCCGGAATAAAAGAAAAAAAAAACTTGGCAGATATGTAACGTCAAATGTACTCGTATTTTCTCTCACAACAGTAAATATTTTGAAAGTATAAACAATTGTACATAAATACGTGTAAAAATAAATGGTAAGTATTCCACAACTCTTTGCTATTTCTTCCTTTCTTATTTAAACAAATTTTTAGCAGTTATAATATTTAATATTTAGAAATTATATATAACTTTTGAATAACTGTGTATTAGTGTAGAGAAATGATGTCTATGATAACTAATTAAGAAAAATTTGTTTGCATTGGAATAAAGTATTCTGTGCCATCCATGTTTAAATGTTTACTTTTAATGTTTCCCAAAAATGGTTATGTTCTCCCCATATTACCATAGCTGAAATGAGTGTTCTCCATGTTAAAATGGTCCTAAAACCTGAAGTTAAATTTAGACATTTAAAACATGAAAATATAAATGCAATAATATGAAAAAAAAAAAAATCTCGACTTAAAATGCATACTATCAACATTTTCTTATACTTGCCAAACCTCTCATTAATAATCATAACATTGTTACATCCCTTTTTCCACGCCACTTTACTTTAAGATAATTTTTTTTTTAAATGTAGTTACGATTAAATAAGAATAAAATTACTCAACAAAAAAAAAATCCCTTTTCTGCAAGCTTAAAGGCAAAGGTAGATTCCTTTACGTTAATGTTACAAAAGTAAAGAAACATTACATATGCATTAACACATACTTAGACAATTGCTTTTTTCCCACACACTGCATTATATACAACGTCATTCTGATTTATAAAAAAATAATAATAATAATAAATTTTTAACTACAAAATGATTTTATTAATTCTATTTAAAATTTTAGGCTAGATTTATTGGTCTGCAAATGTTTCAATTTTTTTAAAAATTCAAGCTCATAATCATTCAACAAATAGAAGTCATAAAGATATAGAATCCCTGCAATGGTGAATCTGGGAGGAGGGCTATTGAGCTACAGACCCTCCCCATGCAATCTGAATCAAAATTATAAATTTTATTTAAAATTCATATAACTGTTGGTTCAATATCTGCCTTTTAATTAAAAAAAAAAAAAAATATTGAAACGTGAAAATGACGTGTTATCTTACTATGGTCAAGCATTTGTGAGCCTGCCATTGCTATGGTCAAGTCAAATACAGTTAAGTGGTAGCGGTTTTTGAATAGTTATTTTATTGCAAATTTTATCGAATTATTGAAAGTTTTGTATTGTGTTTTATAATTCTTATTGTCAGATGAGTAAAAAAATTGTAGAGTGAAACTTTTTTGGTTCACATAAGCTGGAACATTAACATTAACATTAGTTAACATTGGACCATTTGGAGGACGACTAAATTTCAATATTAATTATTACGAATTTAGCAAATTGTATGATTTGGCGGGATTTTGGTGGCGAAACGTTCAAGTTAGCAATGAAATTTGTGAGTTGGCGGCAAAATTTAGTAGTTGACGACTAAATTTTTGACTTGCCGGCGAAATTCGTTATCGGACGACAAAATTTGGCGAGCTTGGCGACGGAGAATATCAGCTTTGGCATCATGATATTATCTTTCCACGCGAAAACCTCATATCTCTTCACAGACCAATACCTTTGTTATCACAAGATGAAAAGTCAAAAGAAGCTGTAACGTATTGCTCTCAATTTCAATCGTAAATTTTAAATTCTTGGCTATAGCGCTATTCTAAACTATTTAGCACAAACGATATTTGTATTAAGATTAACGTATTATTTAAATTTTATATTTTTAAATGATTAATTAAAGCGGTTAATATTGGTTTTATATTTTCAGTGATCTTTTTTATTATCGTTTGTACGTGACATAAGCATCATATTATAAATTAAAGCAATGAAAGCTATAGAAAATGTCGGTTTCATCACAATTGACGGAAAATCACTTTGTAACTCGTAGCTTTTAAGCAAGTGAAGCTATCGAAAAAGTTTAAATATCAGGTTGTAACACATGAAATGTCCGATTCTCACCAGTAAAAATTTGAGATTTGGTTCCTTATAAACTTTTTTGATACAGTCGTTAATTATGTTGCATTTTAAAGCGAAAACCTTGTCTTTTTCATCTGATGTGTTTCAAATAAAAACATTGTGATTTGATGGTAAGTTTATAGTTTTAATCGTAGGATGAATTCTGGAGATTTTAGAAAGCTATTTTTGTATGAGTGGAAAAGTAAGCATAATGCTGCAGCTGCTGCCCGAAACACTAATGCTGCATTTGGAAACGGTTCTGTAAATGAACGTACCATTCGACGTTGGTATGCAAAGTTCGAAATTGGGGATGAGAGTCTCACAAACAAAGACCGGGGACAGACCAGAGACTGTTGTGGACAATGAAGTTTTACGAGCAATAGTTGAAAAAAATCCAGGCAATACTGTTAGATATTATGCCGAAGAACTAGGTGTATCTCCTGCAACCATTTCACGTCATATAAAATTGATTGGCAAAGTTAAAAATTTGGATAAATGGGTACAGCATGAATTGAATGAGAATGAGAAGTGCAAACGTTTTGAAATCTCGTTTGCCCTTCTTCTTCGCAACCAAAATTATCCTTTTCTCAATAGAATTGTAACTTGTGACGAAACGTCGATTCTGTAGGACAAACGTAAACGTTCTGCTCAGTGGCTGGGTGCTGACAAGGCTCTCCAACACTTCCCAAAGCCGAAACTCCATGACTGTTTGGTGGTCCTCAGATGGTTTAATTCACCATAGCTGTCTAAAACCAGGCGAAACCATCATAGCGGAGAAATATTGTAGAGAAATCGATGAAATGCACCAGGAACATACACGTAAACAGCCGGCATTGGTCAATAGGAAGGGCCCTATTCTTCTCCATGATAACTCTTGACTACAGGTTTCAATGATCACACGTAAGAAGCTGCACGTGTTAAACTATGAAGTTTTAGACCATCCACCATATTTACCTGACCTCTCACCTACATATTTTCACTTTTTCAAACATCTCGATAACTTCTTGCATGAGAAATGCTTCAGAAATCCAAAGGATGCTGAAGCGGTATTCAATGAATTTGTTGCCTCCAGGACGACTACATTTTATGGTACCGGCATAAAAAAAACTTGTTTCTCGTTAGAAAAAGTGTATTGAAGCTAATGGTTCCTATTTTGATTAATAAAGTTTGTTCTGTAAAAATATATTATTTCTTTAAGTAGACCATGAAAATCGGACATTTCATATGTTACAACCTAATACAAAAAAAAGTTTTTTAGGGAAAGGTGGTAATTCGCTTGATTTGAAGTTTTTCCCTATTTTCAACATTAAAGAAATTGTGGGCAAATGAAAATTTCGACCGTTTCCACCCCCTTTGATCTACATACCCCATCTACGAACTCGACCGATATTTTTACTGTCCTGACAACATATCCCGAGCTGGTTAAATTTAAATAAAAATTACTCGAGTTATCGTGTTCACAGCTTAACATGGGAAAAAGCGTTTATATATATATGTAAACTTTTGAACGGAGGATGGTTTAGGGTTCTAGGGATCATGAAATTTTTCTAGAAGTCGTGTCATTAGGACCATTGCGATATTTAGATTTCCTATAAGGAATTAACTTAAAAAACCTTTTTTTCCCATTTGCATCACAAAAATATTAAAAATAAAATTGAGAAAATTTGAGCAAAAACATTGAAAAAGCTTGAACTTATTGGCGGGACTTGAAATTTGGCACTGAAGTAGCTCGGGCGTTTCTCGCCAAAATGTTTACTTATGCATTTGCGATACCCATATTAACTCATTGCCGAAATGACAGCAAAATTGTAAATATTTATAAGATTAAAAAACCTTTTTATGTACCATGTTTTTAAATTTTCTGTTCAATCGTATTGCTATAGAACTACATTAGCACTTTATCAATGTGTAGAACATTTTAAAGTGATAATGGCGTCAATATTTGTGAGATGCATAATTTATTTTTTTACAATTTCTTAATGTTTAGGTTTAATTAAATGTATCTTTTTTATTCGAAAGAAAATAAACTCGTAATTTTTATTTATTTATTTATTTATTTATTGGCAATTATTAAATAATAACTAATATTTATTTTCATATTTTAATAATTTGAAAGAAAACTTTGCAACGTAATATCTTTAATAAATTGTTGTATATAGTGTCCACATAAAAAATGAACGTTTTTAGAGCTCTTTTTAAAATTAAACTGCACTATCATTTTATGAAGTATATTTAAAAAAAAAAAATCATCAGTTTTTACTAAATAAAAACAGCCAACTTTCATCACCAAAGTAGTGAAATCTAGAGCAATCAAAAATAGGAGTGGCCACGCGGATGGGTTCCCGACAAACTGTTTTCTTTATTTATTTAGAGGATTACTAAAGGGGTTACCATGTTTTTTATATCTTCAGTGATCTATTTTATTATCGATTACACGTGACGTATTATAAATTTAAGCAATTAAAGTTAAAGAAAATGCTTTACATATTATAATAAAGCTCCGTCACAACAGACGAAAAATTACTTTTTAACTTGTAACTTTTAAGCAGTTGAAGATATCGAAAAAGTTTAAATATACAAATTTTTCTTTAGGGTAAGGCGGTAATTCGCCATTATTGAAGCGTTGATTAATTAGAAATAGAATAATGCATTCAGAATTCTGGCTTGCATAAAAAACATTTTTTCTAAAACGAAACTAAATTTAGCATGCATAATATTAAGTGCAATCTAACTCACCTCTCTCCTTCATTTCTTGGTCACTTGAAATAGAAGGTAGGGTACACATAAATAAACATGCGAAGTCAAATTACTGATGTACTTGATTTTAATTATAGAATTTAATTGAGAATCTTGATGAACAAAACAACATTTCTCAATTATTTGAGCACAGGTTTAAAACATTGCAAATACATATAAAGGCATTTTTTTTTTATGCCTTGAATGAATTATAAAGATAATACAGAATAAGACTTATTACTTGAATAATATATAACAATTAATGAATTATTTGGCTGTACGACTTCAGCCTGAATGTTAGAATGTCTAATCAAGAATAAAGTTGCTTCGGTTTTCACGAATATGTTCAGAGAGAAAAACAGAATAAAAAAAAAAAAAAAAAAAAAGAATGAAAGTTTTGTTTCTCTCTATGGTCACGTGACTGTCTACCTCTGATCGACTGTCACCCTCGCCGTTCCGCCTTATTCAACATACTGGGCGGGGCGGGGAGGCACCGGAGCAGGAGTCGAAATACTCGGAAGAGGGATAACTTGAGATACTGGTCGAATAAGATTTCCAGCAGCAGACGTATACAATTCTACTACTCGGGTGATTCCGTCTAGTCCTGGAATCACCTTGATGATTCTTGCTAGATCCCAATGGAGTGCAGGTGAGGCTTTATTTCTCAGGATGACGAGTTGCCCTGGAGAAAAGTTGTGATTTTGGTTGGTTCTTTTGGATCTCTGAAGCAAGGTTGGCAGGTATTGAGCTGTCCACCTCTTCCAGAATGTTTCTTTCATCTGCAATAAGAGCTTATACCTAGAAGAAAGACTAAGAGAATTGTTTGTTAACAAAGGTTCCGGCAATTCTAATAATGCAGATCCAATCAATAAATGCCCTGGCGTTAAAGCTGCTAAATCATTAGGAGCATTGGAAAACGGTGTTAGAGGCCGCGAATTTATAACAGCCTCTATTTGACATAGAAGCGTGGAAAGTTCCTCAAACGTTAAAATTGCTCCTTGTGTAATTTTTACCAAATGATGTTTGCCTAATTTTATCGACGCTTCCCAGAGTCCCCCAAAATTTGGAGCATACGGGGGAATAAAGTGCCAGGTTATTTGGTGTTGGGAAGCAAAATTTTGTATTTTTTCTTCTTTGAATAAAGCAAATAGCTGTTTGATATAAGAATGGGCTCCGACAAAATTTCTGCCATTGTCCGAAAATATGTCAGAGGGATATCCCCGTCTACTTATGAAGCGTCGCAATGCTGCGAGAAATGCTTCTGTAGAAAGATTTGACACACATTCAAGATGCACTGCTTTTGTAGCCATACAGATGAACAGGACAATATATGATTTAAATGTAGTCGCTTTTCTTTTATGTTGACATTTTGTCTTTTCTGGTCCCGCGAAATCGACACCAACCTTCGAAAAAGGACGAATGGGTGTGATTCTTTCTGAGGGTAGATCCCCCATCTTTTGCATTATTGGCTTAGCTGATAGACGAAAACAGAGTAGGCATTTTATTAACACTGCCTTAACCGTGGAGCGGCCGTGGGGAATCCAGAATTTCTTTCTGATGAGTGACAGTACTAAGTTGGGACCAGCATGTGAACTTAAGTTGTGATAATACGTTATTATCAAGGAAGTGACGTGATTTGATTTAGGCATTAAAATGGGGTATTTTTCTTGAAATCGTAAGGATGGGTGGTACCGCAGGCGTCCTCCAACACGAAGAATGCCTGCTTCATCCAGAAAAGGATCAAGACATAACAGATGGTGTGAAGTTTTTAAAAGTTTTCCTTTCTTTAATAAAGCAATTTCATCACAAAATTCGGCATTTTGAATAATTTTTACAAGACAAATTTCCGCTTGATTTAGCTCTAGGGCCTTTAAAGGACCACTTTAATTGGATTTGGTTTTAAGGTTATTTATAAATCTTAGTACATACGCTAGAATTTTTAAAAGTTTTAGATAGTTAGAATATTTTGTAATATATATGAAAATGTTATTAGCAAGTGGAGGTTTAGATCTTGAGTCTATCGGATGGAGATTAGTTTGTTCCTGAACGGAAACTGAATGTAAAGTGCACATGGGTGGTAGATCAAAACTGTGCAGCCATTTTGGCCCTTCCCACCACTCAGTTCTAGCTTTCAGCTTAGCTGGGGATAATCCGCGCGTGGCTCAATCGGTCGGGTTTTCTTTTCCTGGGATATGTCTCCAGGATTCCAAGTGAGTAAGAGCTCTTATTTGGGTGGCTCTAAGGGCCACAAATTGATTTCCTTTGTTTGGAGGGTTATTTATCCAGTTTAATACAATTGAAGAGTCAGTGTACCAGTATGTCGAATGAGTAAATTTAAGGGATTTTTGAATGTTGAAAATTAGCTCTGATCAGAGTACAGCCCGCATAATTACAATTTGGGCAAAGTAATTTCCTTTAAGGGTGCGACTCTAGTTTTAGAAGCAATTAAAAATATCTGAATAGTGTTTGTTATGACCTTTAAATATGCGACTGCCTAATACGCCCTCGGAGAGGCATCACAAAATCCATGAATTTCATATTTACAGTCTGTAATATTTGAACCTAAATAGCGTGGAATTGACATAGATTTAAACTCATCAATTTCTTCATAAAAAATTTTCCATTCTTGCAAAATATCTGAGGGTATCGGCACATCCCACGTTGATTGTAGTTTCCATAATTTTTGTAGAATTAGTTTTAAGATTATGGTAGATGGCGAAATAATTCCGAGGGGATCATAAATTTGCGCAATTACGGAGAGCAACTGTTTCTTCGTATGATTTTGCTGATCAGTTAAGGTTCTAACTTGAAGAGTATATTCACTTAAATTCCAGAACATTCCTAATACTCTTTGATTTTTTTTTCTTTATCCTAAAAAAAAAATGAATGACCGAATTAGCCTTCTCTTCCTCTGAAATTTCGGAGAGGGCTTCTGGATGGCTACAAGCCCATTTCCTAAGTTTAAAGCCTCCAGCATGCATTAGAGCCTGCAGCTCCATTATTCTATCTTTTGCTAATTGAAGGGATGGTGCCCCTGACAATAAGTCGTCGATGTAAAAATTCTCTTTGGCAATTTCTGTTGCTAATGGAAAATTTTGTTTTTCATCCTCACATAATTGCTTAAGCGTGCGTAACGCTAAATAGGGTGCACAAGCTGTTCCGTAGGTGACAGTATTCATTTCATAAACTACCAATGGGTCATTGGTAGATTCTCTCCAAACAATTCTTTGATATATTCTATCTTTTTTTTCAATTAAAATTTGATGATACATTTTTTTTATGTCAGCAGTGAACGCTACAGGGTTGGCTCGAAATTTTACTAAATTGTCAAAAATATTTGACTGTAGTTTAGGACCAGTATACACAATGCCATTTAAAGATTTGTTATTTTTTGTTTTAAACGAGGCGTCAAATACTACACGTAATTTTGTTGTTTCAGAGTTTTCATTTACCACCGCATGATACGGTAAATAATAATGTGGCGTTTCATTAATTTTGTTTGGATTTAATTTTGTCATATGACCCAAAGATATATATTCGTTTAAGAAATTAGAATAAGATGTCTTTAATTGTGGATTCCTTTTAAGTTTATTTTCAATGGAAAGAAATCTTGAAATAGCACCTGACTTACTGTCACCTAGTGCCTTATCTGGCTTAAAAGGTAGATGAACTACATACCTTCCCTGACTATTCCTTTTAGTTGTTGTCAAATAAATATTTTCTACAGGATCATTTTCTATATTTTTCCTTTCTACATTTTGAATTGATTCTGTATCAAAAAAAAAAATAAAATAAAATAAAGTGTTGTTTAAGTCATCATCAACAGTAGTATGGCATGTTAAACTGATATTTGTACAGAAAAAACTATCTACTCGTTCTAAAAGAAGGTAACCCAGTTTTGTGGGAAATGCTGTAGGAGTGCCCACTGGCCCTTGAATGGGACTGCCACTGCAGATTGATGCGACTATTTCTGCCCCAAGAAGAATATCTATGGGACCACTTAAATAATACTGTGGATCAGCTAGTTGTAATCCCTGTATATGTGGCCAATCGTGTTGCGCCAGTTTGAAATTAGGGAGAGGTGAGGTAATCCTATCAACTATAAAAGCGCTGACTGAAAATGAATCCGACGAAAAATGCGGAGTGAATTTAAATTCCATTTCGTTGAGAGCAGACTCTGCTAAAACGCAATTAATCCCTATTATACTATGCGACGTGCTCCGTAAGGGCAAATTTAGTCGCTTAGCACATTCTTAGTAATTAATAAATTTTGACTAGCATTATCTATCAATGCTTTACAATGAATAATTTTTCCTTTACTCGATTTAATTTTAATTAGTGCTGTTGATAACAAAACATTACTCGAATAAAACTGAGCACTATTTTAAACTGAAATGTCTGGCGATACATAATTCGCCCTTTCAGAATTTGAATTTCTACCATAAATATGCAATAATGTATGATGTTTTCTGCACAATTTTTACAATTAATGTTTATCCTACAATTCTCCAGCCTATGATTTTGGCGTAAGCAATTTTGACACAACTTATTTAATTCAACGAATTTCCATCTTTCTTTAACCGGTTTTGAATTAAATGTCGGACATTTATATAGCGCATGACGCTCATTACAAAGAATGCACGTATTTTCCTTTTTCACAATTGTACTCAATACGTTGTTTGATTTCTTCGAATTAGTGAATTTTACGTCTTGTTTACATTTTATCTCTTCAACACCGTGCGCTCCGCGCTCAACGAATTTCCTAAAAAGATCAAGATCAGGCAATTTATCACTATCCAACATTAATTCCCATCTTTGTTTTAACGACTCATCCAAATTCCCCATCATAAATTTTATTATAATTAAGTCGCTTAACGCATTAGAATCCAAACCCAAAGTTTTTAAATTTCTGACGGCGTCATTACAAGTATCTAATAAATTAGAAAAGTTTTAGCATTGTTTGCTTTTACAATTTTCATAGAAAATATTTTGTTAATTTGACTCAATGCTAATTGTCTTTTATTTTCATATCATTCATTTAATATTTCCCAACATTGATCTAAATTTTCCTCTTTTAGAGCGAATCCTCGAATTAATTTAGCTGCGTTTCCGCGCACTGAAGGATGTAAATATTGCAGTTTTTCAATTTTGGATAATTGATTATTCTGTAGAATTGTCGAATTAAAAATTTCTTTAAAAGAAATCCAATTTTCGGTTTCACCAAAAAATCGCAGAAGATCAAATTTCGGTAATTTAATAAGAGACGATTTACCATTTTTACAACAAACAGTCAGAATTACAGAACAAACAGTCTCGCAGTCCATTAATTGTCCTAAAACATCGATTGGCAAAAGGATTGTACAACCTGTTTTACGTGCATGGGTGCTAGTTTCTTATACAAGTTTTTCAGGTGTAATGTATGTTATGCTTTAGTTTTATTAATTATTACTAGTATTTCATTTAACTATATTTATTTAGAATTTCCATTAATAATATTGTATATTGCTGCATGTATTAAAATGTTTGATTTTAATAAGGTTTTCATAACTTTTCAGTTTTAATTTTCTCATTTTTGGTGGTGTTATTGGGGGTAGCTTGTTGTAAATATTTAGCAATTTGCATACAACAAGACAGAAATAACACCTACTTTACATGCAACATTCATTCTGCTCCCTTGAAAACGTAATGAATTTGCATGTTTCCATTTATGGATGTTTTATAGTCGCAATCTCTTTTTTAAATTTTTCTGTTTTATCTTTTTCAATGTTTCTTGTTTTCATCTATTCAATGTTTGAAAAGGTTTTCAATATATATATATATATATATATATATATATATATATATATATATATATATATATGTATGTATAAATGACAATAAATGAAACCTTTCCTTGAGCAAATTAATAAAATAAATTGAGAAATATTAATAAAATTTAGGTGATAAAATTTTTTTTACAGAATATTTTTTTAACCAAGTTATATCCAAGAATTGGTAAGTTAAGTTTATCTTATATTTTAGATATCCCAATGGAACTTTTGGTTTTGTTAATTTTGTTCCGTTCTCAACAGTAAGAAATAATGATAATGATTATAAAAAAAACAAGGGAAGAGAGTTTTTTTAACTATGATATATAGATTTATACAAGTATTTCATTTGATATAAGTATATATATTTTTTGTTTTTCATGATAATTGGTATTTTTCTTTGCTTATAAAGCTTAATGTGATTTATTTTTTTTATTATTTTGAAATTTTTTAAAGTATATATTTTTGGTAAATTTCACATAGTATTTCGTTGGGATATTTCATATATATATATATATATTTGTCTTTCATGATGATTAATACTTTTATTTGCATATTGTGATTTATTTTTTAAGTGATTTATTACAATTACTATTGCAAATTTTTACAACTTCTTGTGATTTATTTTATATTTTGGAACGTTTTAATTTATATACGTTTTTGGTAATATTTTTACGTAATAGATATTTTAATGAGGTATTTATCATTTGCATTTTCTGTGAGTAACAAAAAGAAAAATGCATAATATTTTGTGCTCCTTGACCTTAACGTAATTTTTTTTTTTTTTTTTTTGCTCAAGCAATTTTGAAATATATTGGTATTTAATTTGACCCAACATAAATAATTAAGATGGAAAATAAAAAGAATATTAATATCAATATTTTAAATTCTGATGGTGATTCATCCTTACTTGATTTCTTTTTCGATCATTCTTATGCAAAATTAAATAGACTAAATTCAGAAGAGGCAATGGCAATTTTAAAAGGAAAATTAACCGGCCCTGCATTAAAATTCATGACTCAATCTCCATTACTATATAAATCTACAGATGTAAAATTTATTAAGGATGAATTCAAGAATTTTTTTGCTCCAATGAGCAGTACTCAGGCTCTTGTGGAATTTAACAATTTAATACTCTTACCACAAGAATCTATTAGAAAATTTTCCCACAGATTAAACATTTTGGCAGAAGTATTATATTCTCAAATTAAAGATACTAATGCTTTAAATTCCATTAAGTTTACTAAATTTATTTCAACCATTTCCTCAAATATTAGAGTTAAGATTCAAGAAGAGGGAATCTCTGAGTATCAAGATGCAGTTAACAGAGCACAAAATTTGCAGGATATTAATGCCAATGAGTCCTTATTGCAAATGAGTTTAAATAACCCCGTTGTAAACACTCTTTCTGAAAAGTTAGTTGAATTGACAGATAAAATAAACAATCTGTCCTTTGCTAGTAAATCTGATGAGGTTAACCATACACACGAATTCCCAGTGCAAGATAGGCAAAAAAACAATAGGCAAAGTGAACTAAGACAAAATTATAAAAGCCGTAATCAAAATTTCAGGGGTAATAAAAAAAAAAAAAACACATATTATTCTTCTCCTATTTGCCAATTGTGCAATAAAAAAGGACATGTTGCTACTAAGTGCTTTAGATGGCAGAGAAATCAGACTAGGGGTAAAAATTATGGCAGAAATAACTATGGTAAAAAAGGAAGTAATTTAAACGAGCGCAGAGATGTAGTCTAGCTGATGCAATTACATCTCAAGAATTGAATAGAGCATCAGCACAAAATTTTTCTCTGGATATTGCTTATGACTTTAATCTACCCAAGTTATCTACACTGTAAAAAAATTTCTGTAGTACTACTAGAAAAATCCTAGGAAACTGGTATTCCATAAACTTTTCTAGTAGCCAATACAGATTGTTCAAAAGTGATCTTACTCCGTTAGAATTAGTAAACATTACACGCACATCGTTAGTAAATGTACTAAGAAACTCTTAGTTAACGGTACATGTGCTTTTTTTGTATGTTTACTAAGATTGTGTTAATAGCATTACTGAAAGTAATACTGCAATTTTACCAGGAAATGTTTTGCGTAGGATAAATGGTTATTATTAGTGTAAATTCAAATAATATCCATGTAACCTTACTAAATTTGTTTTGTTTAGAATACAGATTTTTTTATCAGTAATTGTGATAAGGAAATGTAATTAATAATGCAAATGAATTTCGGTTATATTCACAAAAATTTTACAGTTACGTTTACAGAAATACTACAAGTAATATAAATAAATTTACCCTTAAATACCCCATGTTACCATACTAAAATTTTTAAATTAACAATATTTAATATTATGAGTAATATTGCTAAAAAAATTTAAATAAATAATAAAATAATAATAGAAAACCTTTTATGTTTAATTTTAGTTAAAAATGATGGCTGATCGAAAATGTTTATTTCTATATATACTTTTACAAAATCTAAATTGTTTGAAATATTAAAAACATATATCAATATTATTACCTTAATTTTTATATATAATTTATTAAACTTTTTTTTTTAAGTCAAAATAAATAAATAAATAAGTACGTATATGGAATAACTTTTTATTGACAAACTTTAACTCAAAAAATCGATACCTTTAAAATATAATTGTGAAAAGAAAACATTTTTTGCAATAATATATGCATAACTTTATTTGGTAAATATGAGCATATATTTCACAATGTTAAATTTAAAATTTAATGAAATAATAATAGAAAAATAATAAGAAGCCTCTTTAGTTTTAGTTAAAAATAATTGGTGATAAAAAATATTTATTTAAATATATACTCTTAGAAAATTTAAATTGTGTGAAATATTAAAAACGTTAACAATATTTTCACCATAATTTTAAGTATAATATATTAAATATATCATAAACAAAATATCTTCTTGATTAAATAAAAAAAAAATAAATAAATATGGGGAATCATATTTTAACGAATTTTAACTAAAAAATAGATACCTTTAAAATATGATTGTGAGAAGAAAATATTTGTTGCAATATAATATGCCAAACTTTATTTGGTAAATACCAGAATATATTTCATATTGCTCAATATATTAAATTTAAAAAATAATAATAATAGAGAATTTTTTATGTTTAGTTCTTATTAAAAATGACGGCAGATTATATGTGTTTATTATACTTTTAGAAGATATAAATTGCTCGAAATAACAAAAATATATACCAAAGTCAGATGTGAAACTATCTAACATGTAAAAACCCTGAAAACTGTTACTTGCATGCAGATAGGGGAGATTTATTAATGATATATGCTATCGCTACCTATAATAAGTGATACTATTAGGAGACTTTTAAATACATTATAAAACAAATTAAAAATTCAAGATAAGAAATTTCTATAAAAAACAAAATAATTTAACATGAGATTCAGACAGCAAAATTTTTAAAAACCCTGAATTCAGGGGTAGCCTCTGAAAAGTTTTTGTCTTAATTTTTATACATAATATATTAAATATATTTTTTAAAAGATATTTTCTTTTTGAATAAGTCAAAATAAATAAATAAATACGTATATATATTAATATTGTACATTTAATTAATAAATTTTATTTTAAAGAATCGAAACTTTTAAAATATGATGTGAAAAGAAAATATTTTTTGCAGTACTATACCAAATTTTATTCGGTAAAAAAATCAGCATATTTTTCAAAATAATCAGTACATTACATTTAAAATGATTTAACAAACCTTGATAAAACTGAAGTTTACTTTAACAATAATAATAACAAAAGCCTCAGTGGGATATTATGCATTTAGTATTCTCCAATAATTCAATATATTTATTCATGTCTATTATTGTCATCAAAAATCTTCTTTATAATTACAATAAGAAATTTAGATTTTTTTCCAATAACGTAGTATATACATTAAAAAAAAAGCTTTATTGTTTTAAATTTTATGCACCTATTCAATGTTTTTCTAATTGATTAATGTTATAAAATTGATTAGAAAAAAGTAATATTTATACGTTTTTTCAAAACTTTTATCAATAAATATTAAATCTATTTTATAAACAAATCTTTTCTAAAATTATGTTTTTTCTTCTTATTGTCTTTTTTTTTTTTTTTTTTTTTAATATGAGCTTATAAAAGTGGAATAAAACCGACTGTCTATATATATAATGAATCACTAATAATGAATTAGTAAAGATGAAATATAATAGAGCAAAATAAAATACACTTGAGAATTTTAATAATAAATAACAATAAAGGTAATTTAATATTTTTAAAAATATATGTCAGCGAAACTTATATGGTATTTCTAAATTGCATAAATTGCATTCACTTAATTCTCTAACATTATTTTACAAAAAATAAAAACAATAAATCAAATAAATCAAATAAATACCTCAGAATAATAATAATTAAAACTACATACTTTTTTATTGTTTTATCCGACTTGTTTCTTGTTTGCTGAATGTTAATTAATATCACATAAGTGAATTATAATAATAATAAAAGCTTTGCCAGGAAAGTATTTGCGTAGCTAGCAATTTTAAATAAGTAATGACTAGCTAACACAAACCTCCACCTAGCAGTTGTTGTTTCTCAGATATTAGAAACCTTTCGTGCATCATACAATATTAGTTTTCCATCACACAGTTCGAAAATGAGGCTTAAGAATTGATGTCGACATCAAAATAAAAGTTTAAATTAAAATAAGTTGACATCTAACTAAGCATCCTGTATTACAAATTAAGGATATATATTTATGAATTCTTACTTTTTCTAAAATAAAGATGTGTATAACGTTAACACTAAATAAAATATTACAGATTAAAATTTAAAAAGTCCGCCTCATTACGATTTGATTTACGACCGACGCGATTTCCTCTTACAAAACATGTCCGCTGTCCGCGTTTCTCCTCTGGTATCTTCTATGCATGCGCTCAGTATTATCATTTGCTCGAAAGCAAGACTCCCTCAAAAGAAATCGCTCTCTTCAAACGGGGAGAGGAGAGGCGTAGATATACTGGGAAAAATGTAGTAGTATTACATATGTTATTTAAGCATTGAATACAAGGAGTATCTGGTTACAAACTTTTTCCTAGTAGTTGGGATAATGCCTGTACTATTACTAAGTATTTATTTGTAAATTGCCGTAAAATTTTTTACAGTGTAGTGATAGATTGGTTAATTCTACTGCTTCTCAAACACAACAAATCTTAAAAATTTCTGATTCTATATCTACTCAAACAAATAGCGATAAAAGGGAGAACATTTTTAATGTCCATGTAAATTCTCCAAAATTACCTCTTATTAAAATTTTGTTGGATAAACATAAGACAGGTGGCACGCTGGCGCGCCCCATCATCGACTGTCCCAGATACGAGGGTATCCATCACACTTTTAGACACTGGTAGTTCTGTCAGTTTGCTAGCTGAAAGTACATTTAATAAATTAAAACATAGTTTGAAATATAAACATTTATCTTCCCATGTAACAATCAAAACCGTGAACTCGAATGTACAGTTTTCATCTTGTATACAAACCACTTTCAAAATTCAAAATCAATTTTTTTTTCACAAAATTTTTTTATTGTAGATATTCCTGAGGGTTCAGCATTTAGGGTTATTTTGGGTTATGATTTTATTCAACAATATCATGTAATATTAGATATGCAGAAGTCTCTGTTAAAAATAAAAGACCTATGTATTCCCATAACAAACACATATAGCGATCATGACGAAAATCTTAATATGCATACTCAATGTAAGAAACTATCAGTAAAAACGGGGCAAAAACTTATTTTACAACCCAAAGAGGAGTCTTCTATTACTGTTTATTGTCCCAAAGTTTCTTCAGGTGATTATTTATTTCAGAGTAAAAAGAGTTCTTCCAAATTAATTTTTTTGGATTCAATAGTTAATATTGATCATTCCCCGAAACAAAATTGCAATAGTAAATATGATAGCGTAAAATTTCAGTTATATGTTAAGAATAACACTAATAGAAGTATGCATGTAAACAAACATTCAAATATTGGTACAATAAAAGAAATAGAGCAAATTATTGATTATGGTTCAAAACAAAATGATAATGTTGAAATTTCAGAAGATTCACAATTTATTAATTATATTCAACCTTCTAGTGATGTATTAAAAATGAGAAAACAAGATTTAACACCCACGGACTTTGATGTAAAACATCTCAATGGGGCTCATGCAACAAAGTTAAAACAAATTTTATTAAGTAATTTCGCGGCATTTTCTAAAAATATGAAAACCCTTGGGCATACTGACAAGGTTGTACCAGATTAAAAATTTTTAAGTGACTATCCAATTAAGACTTTGCCCTTTCCTATTCCTCAAGCTTTACAGCAGGAACCTAGAGATCAAATTATCCAATTGGTAGAGGCTGGGATTATTGAGCGAAACTGCTCAGAATGGGCTTGCCCAATTTTATTAGTTAAAAAAAAAAAAAAAAAAAAAAAAAAAAAAAAAGATGGATCTGGTAAACAGAAATTTCGTCTCGCGTTAGATTTAAGAATGTTAAATTCTATAATTCAGGGTTCTTCTTATCCATTACCTAAAATTCAAAATATAATAGCTGATCTATCTGCGTATAAATTTTTCACTTGTCTTGATTTCCAACAAGCATATCATCAAATTGATTTACCCGAACATTTACAGGATAAAATTACTTTCACATCAATGTTTGGCAGTTTCAAATTTAAAAGACTATGTTTTGGTCTTAAAAACGCGGCTTCTCAGTACCAATCACTTATGGATTATTTAATTGATGAAATTAATATAGATGGAATTTGCGCGTATCAGGATGATTTAATATTTGGTGCAAATAGTTTTGATGAGACATGTGTTAAACTTGAAAGAATTTTTAAGATTTTAATTTAATATAATTTAACCTTAGCTCCTAGTAAATGTACATTTCATAAGAGTGCTGTAAAGTATTTCGGATTTCACATAGAGAATAATTCAATTTCTCCAATTGAGTCAAACATCATTAAAATAAACTCTTTCCCTACACCTACAACAAAAAGACAATTAAAACGATTTATAGGAGTTGTAACTTTTTATAAGTATCTTGTTCATAATTTTTCTAAATTAATTCAACCACTTATTGATTTAACTAAACCGAAGACAAAATTTGTTTGGAATAAACATCATCAGGACATTTTCAAGAAATCTTAGGATATTTTTTTTAACTCACCTATGGTAAGATTACCGGATTGGAACAAGACTTTCTTTCTTAACACTGATGCATCAACTATTTCTATTGCAGGAGTTTTGATGCAGAAGTATGACAATCAATTATTACCGGTTGCCTTTTTCTCTAAATCACTTAAACCGTCTGAAAAAAGATATCCGGCTATCAAACTTGAATTAATGGCCATTTATAAATCTGTAATTGCTTTCGAATATTACTTATACAATAGAAAGTTTATCATTTTGTCTGACAGTGTTCCTTTAAAAACATATAGAAAAACAAATAGTCCTGCTGATTTAACTACTAAATGGCTGTTAGAGTTGTCAGAATATTCATTTGAATGTGAACATATTCCTGGCCCTACAAATGTTTTAGCGGATTATTTATCAAGATCAGACTTCTCAAATAATCAACAAAATTTGAAAACAAATCCAGAATTATTATTCAGTTCTCAACCTCTTCCTATTGTACAAGATGACACACATTCAATTAATCAAATTTCCACTTCTACTCAGTCGATGCAACAAAATCAGTTCAGTAATTTTCTAGTTTCTGGTAATTCTCAAAATAAAGATCCCCTTTTGGAAATTTCAAATAATACATTTGTATCTGAGCAAAAGAATGATCCAAAATTGTCAATTATTTACAAACAAATTTTAAGAAAGGGTTTTTCAAAAAATAATGATAATTTTTTTATTCATCCAGATTGTAAAGTTTTAATGTACAAGAAACAAAATTTGCATAATAATACTTTTTCATATCTCATTGTTGTACCGCATTCTTTAAAATCTAAAGCTTTAACTATTTCACACCTTTCTCACTTTGGGTTGACAAAAACATACGAATTTTTATCAAATAGATATTATTGGAAAGGTATGTACACAGACACCTTAAATTTTGTTGCTTCGTGTACTTTATGTTTACAAAATAAACATCATAACACACCACCAGCTCCTCTACAACCCATCTATACTCCATCACATCCAGGGCATACTATTAGTGTCGATTTGGTTGGTCCTTTTATAGATGGACATTCAGTTTTGACTGTGATTGACCATTTTTCGCGACACATTGAATTATTTCAACTAAAAGACACTTCTTCATCAAAAATAGTTAAATGTTTATTTAATTACATTACAACATTTGGTAGACCGTCAGTAATATTATCAGATCTAGGCAAACAATTTATATCAACTATTTATAATATTTTCAATGGTAAACTTGGCATAAAAATTTTACTCTCATCTGTTGCTCACCCCCAAAGTAACTCTATTTCCGAGAGGGCAAATAAATCTATAAAGTACTCAATTAATACTTTACTTTCTGAGGGGCATTCTTTGAAAATTCATTAGCTATACATAAATCACTTTATAATGGTTCAACACATTCATCCACATTGTTTTCACCTAACCTACTTCATTTTGGTAGGGAACTGTCTTTAATATTTCATACATTTGACCAATTTATAAATCAACCATTTTTAAATAAAAATGTAGACATATATAAATTATTACACGACTTGGATAACATCTATAACAAAGCATATTCTAACATTAAAATCAAGACAAAAGATATCAAAATTTTCAAAAACGTGCAAAACTGAGGCCTGTTGCTATTCATGATGTTGTATACTTGAAATCAATGGATAAATTTAAACCCAAGTATTCTGGGCCATTTATTGTTGTACAAAAACACTCGCCAGTTTCCTTTTCCATTAAGAGGTTACATGCACCTGATAATAAAGCTTTCGGAGTCCATATTGATAGACTCCTTATTGCTCCTCCTCGACGTAACTATTTGTTTACTGAGCCCAACTCCAATGTAACGCATAATATTGGCAATAATTCTACCCATTCTTATAATTTAAGAAATCGCAATTAATTTTTTTTTTTTCTCTCTCAGAAAGTTGATGAATATATTTTGCATCACAAATTCATTTTCAAATGGTACCATGGAATGTATTTGTTTGCTGTGCAGGAACACGTCTTTATTTTTTTTAATGGCTTTTCCACTGTTTACTTTTGCTTTTGACGTAAAGACTATTTCTTGCATTGCAGTGTTGTTGAATATATATAATATTTATAAATAAGATATACCTAAATAAAAAAAAAAAAAAAAAATGAAAAGAAAAAAATGATTCTAATGATAACATAAATGCTTGTAGATTATATTTTGAATTTTTAAATTAGTAATCAAGGTGTTATATATTTTTATTTAATGTTTACTATCTATTTTTATCGGGTGAAGGTTAAACAAAAGTAAGATATTTAAATTATTTTGAAATATATTTAATAGAGATATTTCATTGGAATACAGATTAAGTTCATAGGAAATTAATTATTAATGATTATAGTGATAACAATATACATACAGCTAAATTTTATAAGTTTCCAATTGATTTTTGGTGTACAACATGTGTTTGGTTTGTTCAATATGCAGTCTAATTTTTTTTTTTTTTTTTTTTTTTTTTTTTTTGGCATTCCCTCTTATCACTCAAAAATTTTCTCAATTGGTTTTCTTTTACTTATTTATTACCCTATCCTAGATATATGTTGTCTCGTTCAAAAATTTTCTCCCGGGAGAGCAACATTGGACATGTGATGAGAATCTATAATTTTGTTGACATTTATTTTTCAACATTAATGACACTTATTTTTTTCGGTTTGGTGAGGTGTCCCTACAGGGGTCTGTGGACTCTGCTGGGGGACGGAGGCCTGTGCCTAACAATGCAGGTCTTTCAACACGAACTGTCCCGCTAGGATGTTAGCCTTAAGTTAACATCATTACACTTACATTTTTGTAAGCATTAAGGGAAGATTATTTTTTTTTTTTTTGACTGCCAATGGCGTCCTTTTTTTAAATCTTTCCTGTGTGGTATACACGAAAACTTTTCTCATTCCTTATTGTATTTTTTTTGTACATAATTTTGTTTAACGTTGACCAATGTGTGTAACCAATGTGTTAGACAAATAAATATTACAATATTATGCTGGAACCTTTGGTCATTACAACAATATATATATGCATATATGTAATTTATATTTTTTTTTCTCCATTTCACTATACAAATTAGTGTGAAAATTTAATATTTTGAATGTAAAAATCTAACGTTAGTGACTGTTACTGTGGCATTGTTTGCTGAGTATATCAAGAAGAGACTCTTACATAGAAGAATGTTGCAGCTGAAATTTTTGTGGTATATAAAAAAAAGAACAATATGAACAATATTGAACTACAGTTTAGACTATTTTCTAGAAGCCACATTTTTTTTTTGCGAATGTCATGACATATATTTTTTTCTTAAAGCTTTTGGTCCCACTGATGTTTTTTTTTTTTTTTTTTGTGAAATATGTGTAATTTTTTTTTTTGTTTTTGAATTGGTAATTATATTTCACATACATTTTGTTTGTTCACTTTTAAGCATTCATATAATTTTTACTTATAATGTAATACCATTTTTAATTGTACGTCTTTGGTAAGTGCTTTTGAATATTATTGTTTGTTTATGCATTTCTATACAGGAGGCGAGGAGGACTTATATATTTTTTTTTGCTAGTCGAAGGGGAGATTTATGTGTGAGTGTTCTCCCACATATGTCCTTTAAAAGTTTATTTATTTATTCAAATTTAATATATAACAAAAAGGAGGGATTAATATAGATTATATAAAATAAATCTTTTTAAATTTACCTAATTCAATTAATTAATTATATAGAATTTCCCGTTTTATTTACAAATCAAAATTTGTGTTCTTTGTCCTTTATTGTTACAAACGCATTACTCTCAGAATAAAATAAAGCAATATTTATATCGGGGTTTTTGAAAAGTAATTTTGTTTATACATTTCCCCGAATGGATTAAATCAATTTAGCTATAATTATTTATTTTTGACAGGGTAATTTAAAATTCGCTTTCAGCATATTCCTAGCATAAATAGCTATTAATAAAATAAAAAACAATCATTTCAGATTATATTTATTACCCTCTTATTTACGTTAAAACCTATTATTATTTCAAGCAGGTCATTATAATTCTAAAAATAGATTTATAATCGCCTTGTTCACGTCTAAGTGGCGTCGGCTATGTACATTGAGAGTTGAAGGACATTTGGCGTTGCTTCTCAATGTCAAATCGATCTAACTTTATAACGCCATTTTATATTCAAAAATTTCGTATTAATATGTTAGGAGGACAAACAAACAGATTGGCATTCTTTTGGCTGAATTTTAAGGATGCCAATTTTTGGGGTTGCAATTTTAAGCTCTCTGTGGCTGGCAGAATTAGTGTAGCTTTTCGATTTTGAGTTCGTTCGATTAAGACGATCCTTTTTGGTCTCCTCCCCCCTCTCTGTCTAGATAACTGGGATAGAACATTTTCCAGCTTTACCAATGAAGTGATGATATATAAAATTATCTGTGACTAAGAACATATGTATTGAATCGCTACTATAATAAAACACAGTAAAGAATGATTTATATGCTGTTTATTTGGAGGTAAAGACTTCTGTATTATTCACTACAAGTTTACGATATGGCCGTTGTGTGAACAGAACCTGGTTTTACTAAAAATCTCCTTCACAGGGTAGTAAAGTAGTAAAATGCCTTTATGTTTAAAGAATATATTTCATGTACTTGCTAATGAAAAGAATGCCTAAATCAGATTTTTAAAAAACTGCATTTCTAAAGATAAAACCCTTTCCATTAAACTAAATTAAAGAATCGTGATATAAATATATTTGCATAAAATCTAGAAGAAATGCTATTATCTTCACCTTAATTTAAAATTACATTGATATAATGTCAGTGGCATCCAATTAGAATTAAATAAAAATTTATCATTTTAATGTTATCAGTGCCGAGTAGTTTATTTAAAACAACTTCCTTTTAAAATAATATGAAAATTGCTCAAACTCCTTTGTTAGCCAGCTTAATTACATTTTAATTGCACAAATCATTTGAAAAAATACGAAGTTAAATTTAGAAAAATCGTTGAATCATTACAGACAGCAAATGCTTAGATTAATTAAGATTCTAGTGTTTACATAAAAACAGTGTTTCATTAAAACCAGAAATATTCGAAGTTGAATAAATGCGTATTAAAAATTGAGAATAATACCATAAATATTTTTAAAAAGATTACTGATAAAAAGTGAAATATTCTTGTTAAGTTTAAACGGTGATTGATATTTTTAAGCTTCAAGCAAAATCACAGTAGAAATAACTTTTTATATATTTTTTTCTTTTATTTTAATCTAGGACAATATGATATAACTTTATAATTTTACATACATTAATTGATTATGTTTGCAATATTTTTCGTATATGAAGCTTCTTTTGTGTATAATATGTTCTTTAAAAATATTTTTGAATAGTAATTTAGTTGTTATTCACATTGTCATATTTGATTTTAAATAAATAAATAAATAAATAAATAAATATATATATATATATATATATATATATAATAAGAGTGATTTTATGCATGGATTAAAATACGAGTGTTCAATCGAATGAATCCTAATTATGATTCTGATGAAATTTTAAATTTTAGAAAATGCATATTTAAAAGATATTTAGAAATATTTGTATTTTCATATACCTGCTGTCCCAGAAGTCTCTATACATTTGAAAAATTCATAAAAATTTAATGGATTGGTAGAATTGAATGTGGTTTGCAAGAAACTTATTCTTGTAAAGGAGATTTTTTGTGAAAAAAAAATAGTTTAATTTTTTGTCGATAGTGAGAAAATTCAGCAAATAGTTTTGCTTTGTTATTAAAAGTACATTATGATTATAATCTAAATATATAATAAATAATAATATTAATTACATAAAAAGTCAGAAAGTATCCAAGAAATTAAGGCCATAATAAAAGCCAAACGTAAAATAATATGTCATTATTTGTTTTCCATAAACATTTCTTATGCTAAAATTGCTAAAATTTCCTAAATCCGCTAATGAACATATAGCAGTTACAAGACGATTTAAATTTAAATCCACAAAGCAGTAAAAGGAAAAATACAGCAAACAACATAAAATATTGTATATAAGAGGATAAACATTGTTATGCATAGAAGATAAAAAATAATTAGTATGCTCGTAAATATTTATGATATAATAATTAAAATATTGATACAGAAATTGTTTCATTACATATATATACAATTTTGAAAAAAAAAAAAATAATAATATCATCGATATCGAAGATGAAGATAAAGTGTTTAACTGTTTTTATAAATTACATAAATTAGAAAAAAAATATACAAAGTATGATAGATTAAAAAATTTCGCAAATGCTGTTTTGAAAGAGAATTATATGAATGTGAATAATCAATTATATAATCAGGTTTTATGTGTTCAACAATGAATAACGTATAGTATTGTTTAAACAAATATTTATTTATTTTATTATAGAAAAAGTATATTAAATGAAATAATTAATAGATAATTAGATTGTGTTCTTTACTTGGTTTCGCGAAGAAATATAAGACTGGTTTGCATTTTTATTTAAAATATTTAAAACATATTTAACAAACAATACAATAATTGAAGCTTACTATTTTAGGTCTGTATATTAACATAGTAGAAAATAACATAAGCATCGAACTTCTTGACAAAATTAAGTAAAAATAATCACGTTAAAGAATCGTGTATTCAAGATTATAAATCAGACAAAAATGCCTTTTTTTAAAGCGTTATCTTGAGAATATTTAGGCACACAAATAGAAAGCTTTTAAAACGATAGGTACAATGATTACTGTGTACTAGTATGAAGGAAAAGTTATAAAAAATCCAAAAACAATTTTAAATAATAATATACACACAATTCAATGCAGATACAATTTATAAACTAATTGCACATTATAACTTACACTTTTTTTTTCATTATTTCCTTTATGTTAGAAATAGTTGAGTAGTTTTACAGATTGTGTGTGTATAGGAAATATTAATAATTATATAATAAAAAGGTTTTCACCCTACCACATCCTCTCAAGGAGCGTTTCTCAAATATTTATGAACAATGAATTTATTCCTATCATTTTTGTTTTCTTCTATTGCCATTTTTTTTCAAGTAAATTATCCAAGTTAAAATTTTAAGATAACTAGAGTGTAAAAATAAAAGTTATATGAACCCTTATTTAGGATGGAAAAAAATATTACCAAGATATTATACAGAAAATAATGGCTGAAAAAGCATTGTATATAGACTTATATTAAATTTACTATAATTGTTCTCCATATGCGATCTATAATTATTAACAATGTGATGGAGATGCATGTCTAAATTAATAGCCATATATTAAAACACATGCACGTACATAAATAGTACTTTTGTTTCCATGGTTGTGGTAATACTAGCGCACAGACTTAATTTTTTTCTCTACCAGTATGATCGTAACATTCCTACCAGGAAATATACACATATATGGAGATCCAGTGCGTAAAGAAAGAAATTTTTGTTTACAGTTAGACAGAGGTAATAAGAATGATAGGTCATTTTGGGAATATCTTGCCAATTTCGGGATAGCAATTTCGGGAACTGATTACCATGGGTTCATTTCCAGATAGAGGTAGCATCTTTATCTTCACAATTAATTAATCATACCTCTTTTTGCATGATTTCGAAACAGTGAGCGGATTCAGAGATATTTCAAAAACGATGCAATATCATGTCTTTATTAAGACAAATCATTAATGTTCCCACAGTGAAGTTTTGCACATACTATGTGAAATAATGTATTGGAGTTTAAGTCATTTTTAGCATTTCATGATACCGGACAATCCAAAATATTTGTGTTTTAATTCAGTTTATGGTTGGTCCCTTAATTGCATTCACGATTAAATCGATAATGGAAAATATGAGTTAGTAAATTTTGTTTAATTGTCTGAAGTTCAAGGTTACTTTGATATTTTCTTTTCTTTTTTTTTTTTTTTAAATTTAAAGAAAGAAAATATTTCACCAACATTGTGTATATACAGATATTATAATATGCTTCAATGATCCATTGATATTTTATTTAATTATTTAATTATTTATTGTAAAAAAAGCAAGAATTAATCTTGAAACACCTTTTTAAAATGATGAATTCACGCATTATTAAGAAAAAAAATGTTATCTCATATTGACAGATACATAATGAAAAGATCTTTAAAAACAGGATTATTGCCACCAGATATCTTACAAATGCTAATAATGTCGACATAACATGATCAGTGCCCGTAATTACAAACCACAGATGTAATGAACATTTAATAAAATTTTATTTTTATTTTTATTATTTCTGAATTTATATAACGCTTGATATATTTTTCTACTTGAAATCGGCATTTAATTTTATGCAAGCAACTGCTAAATTATTTTACGATACATATTTTACAGTTAATTCTTATGACAAATATGAGATTTTAGAACTTATTTACGCAGCAATGTCTGCCGTACATATTGCTATACACCTGATAAATATTTTGAAAGTACGTAAATCTGCTGCATAATTTTACTCTTGTGTTGCAGTTTAAAAAATTATGTTTGTCTTTAAAAGTTAATAATAAAAATATTTTTCGAATATAGTTACTTTAGAACAAAAAATAATGTATATTCTATAAATTACTGATAAATGGACGATGTAAATTGAAAATGAATTAAAAGCAATTTGTGTTATTAGGATTTACAAAATCCGTTTCGCAAATCAGGATTATAATACTTCATTATACCTTGCATAAGGAAGCAAAAATAATTATATGGTATTTTTAATCCATTACGCATTTTAGAGATTTTTTTTTTAAATCTTTGTTTTCTGTCTTTTAATATATATATATATATACAAATATATAGTTTAATCTTTAAGAAAATCGAGCATAATAATGGGTGAGATAGATAATTGAATTATAAAATATAATATTTGAATAATAATGTCCTGTTCTGTCAAAATTCCCCATTTATTCAGTTTAACATTACAAAAGTAAAGTGAGCTAAACTATATATAACAAAAACTTAACTAAACTTTTTTTTACAGTTGAAAAAGTTTAGCTTAAAAACAAATTCTTCTGTTGTTCAGATTACAAACACTGATATACTGTCCAATGGAGCATGAATAAAGCAGTTTAACCGTGAACTGATTGTATGTTTTTTCTTCATAGAAAAACTTTGAAAAAGTTTTTTTTTTTTTTTTTTTTTACGAAGAAAACAATTCAATAAAATTAAGTTATTTTATTAAACAAATAATATTTTAAACTTCGGTTATCAGATTTCTTCTCTGCGTCTAAACTACCTCACACACACACACATATATATATATATATATATATATATATATATTGAAATTGAAATTCATATTTCAATACAATTATTGGAAGTTTTATTCGAAGAAATTTCTATAGCAATAAAAAAAAAAAAAAAAAAATGAAATCGATTTATAAAAATTCATTTGTACTGTTTTTTGCTACGTACTGTTCATAGGAAAATTAAACATAATCTTAAAGGGCGAATATATTTAATTTTTAATTAACTTAAATATATATATATATATAGTTCTATTATAGTCAAAGATAGAGTCAAAATAACATAGCATAAACTATATTGTTTTAACTCAGTTAGGAAAATTCCACAGAGATTATTTTTAAACCAAAAAAAAAAATTATATCATTAACTTCACTGGATAAAATTTGTTAAAGTAGAAGGCATAACATAATAAAGTTACTAGTCCTCATTTTATATCGCAAAATTTAAAAGTGAAAATTGACTTCTATATATTTGTATTTAAAGCAACATATAATTATATAAATAAATAAATATTATTTATTTCTAGTTATATTGATTTATTTAAAATATCCTTTTTCTACGAAAACAAATACATTAAGTAATATATTACATAAACAAAATCAATAAAGTTTATTCCAATAATGCAATTTTGGCTAAAAAAATTATAATAAGTTAATTTTATCGATATGATTTATGGAAATTATATCCAAAGGCAAATTATTTCATCTTAGTCAATTTCGTTAAAGTTCTTAACACCCTAATTTAATTTTCTAAAAAAATAAATATATATATATATATATATATATATATTAAACGCATTTTCGGTTTATTTTGACTAAGAGAGGATGTTTAATTAAAACTTTTTACATTTTATATAATCTTTAAAAATAAATAAATTCTAAATAATATGATAATGTGATAATATAGCGAAAAATAAATGCTATTTTTAATTTAGTTTGTGTAAAAATAAATTTAAAATAGTTGGATTATTATTATTTAAAAATAAATATATAAAATATTCATAAATTATAAATGTATAATTTGTATTTTGTTACGAAGTTAGTTTTATTTTTTATTTTTTATTTATTTTTATTTAAATAAATGATATCTTTTAAATATTAAAAGCTAAATTTACTTAAAATTAATTTAGGTAATATAGATGATGTGTTAAAAAAAAAAAAAAAAAAAAAAAAAAAGTGCAAGCTTTTTACTTGTTCACTTATTTATTTATTTATTTATTTATTTATTTATTTATTATTATTATTATTATTATTATTATTACTGTGATTGATAGTACATTTTGTTTTGAGTATTGTTTGATTTTGAATGTGAAATAAGAATAGCTGCTTGCTGTCTTAGGATGAAAGGCATGAAAAATGTTTTACACAGACACAAACACAGAAAAAGACAGATTTTTATTTATTTATTTATTTATTTTTCTAAATGGTCAAATAATTCAATACTGCTTTGAAAGTTAAAAAAGAAACGAAAAGAAAATACATCGAAAACCGGAGAGTAAAAACTTTTACAAACTGTACATAAACTAAAACACATGTTTTAAAAAATAGTTTTAATTGACACATAGTTATTTTATGTTTCTATTGTTATTATATATTTCTATATGAGAGGATGCCACCCGACACAATTCTCGACTTAACACAGGAAACAGATTGAGGGATAAATAAATAGATAAATAAATAAAGGCAGTTATCAAATTTAAAATTTTATTTCAAATTATCCAGAAAAATTTATTTGACATCACTCTTTGAAATTTACCAATCCTGGTCAAACTTTAAAAAGACCAATCTTTATATGATTAAAAAAAAAAAAAAAAAAAAAAAAAACTCAATTCAAGTTTATTGCAACTATTATATAATATATATAGTAAACAAAAGGCTTTTCAAGGGGTCAGATATTTAAAATTATGTATTGGTATATTTAAACGTTTAAACGTCTCCTGAATCGGGAAATAAGGTTTTAGTTTTTAGGTTTTAGTTTGTGTGTGTGTGTTTGTTTGTGAGTCTCTGTGTGTGTTAAACATTATCAGCATAGCTGAAAAACGAGTATCAGCAATAAGTCCTAATCTGGCACTTTAAAATTGCTTCATATAGAGTACTACTTGATTTTTTTTTTTTTTTTTTTTTTTTTTTTAAGTGGGATAAACAGATCCTATTCAAGATCCAAGGACATTCAAATTTTTCTCTACTATGGCCAAATTTTCTATTACATGCACCATAAAACACGTAAATATCGACAAAAAAAAAATCGGCATTAAAATAAAACGGTCATACTAATATTTTATTTACCATATAGGTATCAGAAATAATTAATAAATAGTTTTTAGAAATGATTAAATTTAGTAAAGTATTTCAATTATCTTCATTCATTAGAGAAGAATGTTTTTACACAATTTTAGATAGCCCTGCATATTGTTTACAAATTATATGCACACCATACATTGTACATAAATGTAGCATAATGTGAAAAACACATAACACAATTAAAAATGCGCTTCCAACAAACTTCAAACATAGCCCTAATCCATATATATATATATATATTTCAGGTGTGCCTGTAAACGAAGCGCAATTGATTTTTTCCATTATAACCTATAATAAACATGCATTTGTGCACATAAAAATATATTTTCATTTCATTTTACTTAGAGCACTACAAAAAGGTTAATTTTTACCTAATAGAAATTTCGGTCTTAGCCGTATAGTACTTCAAGTCGTGTGTATGTCCCTGTACACGAAAAAAATGTTTCGAATTTGAAAACAATGTTTCAGATAAGATCCCCAAATTTGTGTACAAGTTTTGTCTTCCTTTTTATATTTCTTGATTGACTCCGATAACATACTCCTGCATCAGATACAGACACAAAGTAATTACTAAAATTTTTGTTTTTGTTTTCAAAGGACCTTAAAACATGTCAATATAGCAAAATATTATTTTCTAAAATGTGACCCTAAAACACTACATTCTCTTCCATTATACCGTGTGCTCCATTAGTCGACATACATTTTAAAAATTCATGTAGATTTGAATTCGGTTTGAAAAAAAAATCTCGTTTTATTATTATTATTGTTATTATTATTATTATTATTATTATTATTTAAGGACACAGTAACTTTATGGACACAGTAACAAGAAATATGCATACCAGTGTCTTATAAACTGAGTGATTCTACGATTAACAGCTCATATATTATTCTTTCTGCTACTTACCTGAAGATAAAATTTTAATTTTATTATCTTCTTGGTGCAGTTAAAGAATGCAATTCATAAAATTTACTTACTTCAATTGGATATGATACATGCTGCAGTTCTTGGTATTGTAATTCGCTTGTTACTTATAATTTGTGGTAAATCCGGACACATATAATAAGAGTGGTATTCTTGTAAATAGTTCCATTCATCAAATTAATTTAAAGCTCCATGGGATTGGGTGGTTTCCTTTGGTACAACACGCTCTATCAACGAAAAATTTTGCTTTTTTTTAAAGTAAAAATTAAATAAAAATTAATTTTCTGGGAGCGTTTATTATGGAGAAGTTCATTATAGGAACGTCTATTATGGGGACATTTTTATTAGAGGACCTTTCTTCCAAGCGATATTTCTTAGAGGACGTTTTACGAAGGACGAAATTTCTCTACAAAGCAAGCACTTTAATTTAAAGTTTTTTTTCTTTTTTTTGTTTTGTTTTTTTTGGGTGGGGACGGGATATTTTATAAATAATAATATGATAAGAAAAAGAGTAATTAAATTTAGATGAATTATGCATAAAAATTAGTTTTGTAAAAACTGACAAGTTTGCGAAATTGAACATTATTCAATTTATTTCAAAAATAATTCTATATCAATTGATAATTTACTGTAATCTGACAAATGTGAAACATTACTTATTGATAGTATTATCCTACCTTATACATTTAAAACCATTAATAGGTTCTTAAAAGTTTAATTTTAATTGTTACTATAAATAAATCTCTATTTGATTTTTTTTAAATATTAGATATTAGTTTGTATATTTTTTTAAAAGCATTTAGTCAGAAAATTGATAAACATTGTGTATTAACTGAAGCAAAGCTGTATTGCCGATGTGTAAATTCAAGATACTACAAATGTATTATTTCAAATGTTTAATGATATTTCATATTATCCCAATATGTATCTCAAAATAAAGTTTATAATCATACTGTACGTTTCATTTATTTATTTGTTTCTTTACTTCACTATTAATTGGTAATAGAAAATAATCTTACTGAAACAATTACTTAATTTCTTCATTAGTAATATATATACATATTTGAATAATAAACATGCAACTAAAAGCTGTGCAAGGGGAATTTCGTAAATGACATAAATAGGAACATTTTTTTCTTAGTGTTATTTAATTTTGTTAATGTATGAATAAAACTTTTCGAACCGTTTTCCTTGAATATGTAACATACGTTTATATAATAATATATTCATAAGTTAAGTGTCGAGACCGAATTATATTTCATAAACATAATAAGAAAGAATCATTTAAAATCATTGGCCTCTATAATTAAACATAAATTACCTAACGTGTATTTGGGAAATGATATGTTTGTTTCAGAAATTTTCTTAATTATATTTTTTTTTAAATGAGTGTCAATCACATTGAGAAAAGTGAAATAAATTTTTAATACTAGCAACATATTTCTCATTAAGGCAAGTGAATGCATCTATTTATAAATATCTCAAACATTTACTTGAAGAAACTCTTAGAACTAAGAACATACACATATAACAAAGATTAAAATTAAACAATAAATAATACGACAAAAAAGATAAAAATAAACGATAAATAAAAATAAACGATTCAGTCTTTGCATCGCAATTTATCCGCTTTCACAAAATTATATTAAAAATAAATAAATAAATAAATAAATAAACGAATATATAGTTAGTCTCAATTAATCTGCTACTTGCACTTAGCATCACATATTTTCTGAATAATTAGAATATAATATATATATATATATATATATATATTCAAATATATATATATATATATATATAATATATATATATATATATATATATATATATATATATATATCAGTGTGTGTAGGTCAAAATAAATAATATAATACGAATTTATAAATAAACATATACATTCAATCTCATAACAATTTTCAATTTTTAGGGCTAAAACACTTGCACGATAATGCGCACGCACACCCACACGCACACGTATGTTTAGATAGATAGATAGATAGAGAGGTAGATTGCTAGATAGATGGAAACTGCTGTCCAAATTGTTAGGGATTTTTTTTTATTTTATAATATTTATATTTTCTTAAAAAAAAAAAAAAAATCCTTCTATTTTCGACATAAAAAAAATATTTTTAAAATAATATTTTATACTATCGATTTAGTCATGATAGTGGGAGCAACCACACATAGAAGTAAAACACAAATACTTTGGATTATGATGTATCATAGAATGCTACAAAGATACATAGAATGCTACATTAATACATAGCATCAAATACTATGATCAGTATTTCCGTGCTTTTTTGTAGTAAATTAATGATTCTTTAGACAGATTGTTTTTCCAAAAATTAATATATATATAATTTGGTTTTAAAAAGAATGGTTTTTAAAATAAATAAATTAATAAATTAAATATATTAAATTAAATTAAAAACTTGATAAACTGTGTAAACAACCAAACTTACAAAACTATCAAAATATGTACTGATGAATAATATTAAAAATACTTTGAAAACATGTAAAATTAAATTTTATTTTAAAAATGTTAAAATTTTTATCCGGATTATTATTCTGAATAGGTAAGATATGACTATTTGAAATATATATATATATATATATATATATA
>OZ005649.1:94974172-95089172 GCA_963930645.1 Salticus scenicus
AAAAATATATATATATAGAATGTCAGGTTTAAAAATTCATATAATTTAAAGGTAGCCTCAGATTGCTAAAATCGTTTTTACCTGAAGCTGCCAAGAATTTTTGATGAAAAGCTTTGTTTTATACATAAATGGAAAATATAATTTTAATAAATGAATATGAAGTGCTTTAATGTGCATTTTTAAGTGCTTTTAGAACCTCTTCATAGTTTACTTTTCTATCAATTTTGAAACTTTTAATTATTTCTGAATACAGAAAACAATACCATATACTCTTCCTAACAATCAAGATAGCTCGTTCTACTAAAGTCAAATATTTACCATGTTTTATCTAGCCATCTGTGATATGAGTATTTGTGGTGTCTCACACAAATTTCGTAAATCGGGCGTTACGAAGATAAGGAGTTGGATTAGAAATATAGCCAATATTAACGAGTTTAAATGATAAATTTTTGTTTTAAGGAATTCAGCAGTTAATTAGTTTTAAAGTAAGTTTTTTTGGACACTAGGATAGGATAGGATGGGATAGTTGGGTTTTACGTCGCACTAGTGCTGCGCAGATGGGCAATTGGCGACGGTCTGGGACACACCCCTAGAGGTGGTCCGGAGACATGCTATCAAAATTTTGATCCTCCACGGAAGGGATGGCTCTCCCGCTTCTTTGGAAACTAGGTTTCGCATGAATGTAAATTTATTCTCCGGTGTATAAAAAGTGGTCCCCTTGCTGACTCTATTAACTGCAATAAGTAGCAACATATGTCAGCACCATTAATCTGAAGCTTATATGTCAGCACCATTAATCTCTTGTTGAATAAATCCGCCTTGATGTGCAGAATACAACGTAGTTAAAAAACGTACTGATTCGAATGCCTTTGTCTAATTTCAACTGTCAAATAGTTAACTAAATATTGAAGCTGTTGAATGCTTCAAGCTTTATTTTAATTGTTATTAACAGATACGATATTAAAATCATTTAGAAGTGTTAGTCAATTCATGGAAATATAAACATATAAGAACATTTACTAATTTTGTTTGCAATTAAAACCGTGCTTGGGACTAAATCTCTCAAATTTCTGTTATACAATGCATTAATTTGTGAGGCATACTATTTTTCTACGGAGACTCGTGAAATGGGGTAAGTAACCAAGTTATTATTCCTTAGTTACTATTCTAACTTTTAATTTAATAGTTTGTAATTAACCTTTTAAATATTTATTTTTAATTAGCATTAAAATCAAATTCATTCAGATGTTATTCCTTGAGCAATTTGAATTCGTATTTATTCAAGATTAATTCTTATATAATTTTAATCGTTAGCCAGATTCGAATGGTTCTCTCGTCAACAGGCATATTAAAATCGTACTCTAGCTTCTATGCAGTTTATTTCGAAATATAGATTGAAATTCAACTGTCCATGTGTTAGGTATTTCGTAATGAAGACGAGTACGACGCATGTTGTGTAGCTGGCAAGTTTATTCGTATATGAAATCATTTTTTGTTTTATGTTTCAGTGAAATTCAATGTCACTGATTTTTACTATGTTGGAGTAGTGTAGTCCTTTCTTCCTTCCCACTATTTAAAAGCTTTTAATTAATTAATTTCTAAAGTTTACTTTTAGTCTCGGCTCTTCATAACTTAAATACACAACTTCAATGGAGAAATATAAAGAGGTTGTACAGATCCATTATTAACTTATATATATATATATATATATATATATGTTAAAAGCACCAGTAGTGGACCCTGTACCCGTAGTGTACACTTTTTATTTTAAACTTGGAAAATAAGTTTTCTAATCCTTCTGAAGGTTCGAGCAATGTTCAGGAAGGTATAGATCCTCTACTATTAATATACTTACCACTCCCAGGAGTGGTAAATAGATGTGACATCAATTTTCATCTTCTGCGGAGAGGATGGATTCCACGCTTGCCCAAATTTAGTAGGCTGAACAAAATAGGAATTCAATTGAAACACGAGATAATCTCGAAACATTTAAAGTTTTTTTATTCGTTATTTTTTTCCTAGTTTCCATATCGGACTAGTTGGTTAATTTCGGTAACCATTAAAACATCGAAATTAAAATATCATAAATGCGGTTACTATTTAGAGGGATGAGGATGAGTTTATTTTATGTCACACTAGTGCTGCAGTATGGGCAATTTTCGATTGTCTGGAACTCACCCCTAAGGGTAGTCCGGAGACATTTGGTGGCCCCTTGAGGTTGTTTGAAGGGGAACAAGGAGGACATTGGTATTTAGAATTAAAGATGTCTCTTATGATTGTTTTACTTAGGATGCGAGAGATTGACGTGACCGTATTCTGATTAATTAGTTATGTGCCAACAAGTTATTACTTTCGCAGGAAAGACGTTGTGTTGCAAAAAGGGGGGCAAATCATTCCGCATAAGGTCAAAATGTTACCGTCTGTCTCCGGATAACACTTTGGGATGTCTCCCAAATCATTGCGAACAACCAACTACCCCAGTAGAACATAACTTTCTTATAAATAAATTTTCACTATTCAGAATTATTTTCAGCGCTATAACAATGTGATGTCTACCTGGGTACGTACTTTTATTCGAAGTCAAGCCCCCTAGACCTCAACTTCAACATCTCTAAGTTGCTGAGATTGGAATTCTGAGTACTCTAAGATATTTTCACTCATATATTCAGCAATTACAATCCCTTAACTATTTTGAATAATAAGTGTGTAAAAACGAAGGCGACCAAATTTTCTAAAGAGTGGGTGGTTTTTAATTTGGGTCAAATTCAGTAATTACGATTCTTTAACGACCTTTGTTAATAAATGTGCGAATACCAAGGCAACCAAACTTTCAAAACATAAAGGTGCGGAAAAATTAGCAAGTTGTCTCCAATTTTAAAATAGGAAATGGTAACAAAAACATTACTTTAAAAAGTGCACTACCATCAATTTTAAATCATAAATTGCGACAAAAGCTTTAGGAGAAAAGGTTTATCCGGGGAAAAGGAAATAGTACAAAAAGTGAGGACTGTCCCCACAAAATGAGGACGTTACGTCGCCTTAATTTTAAAGCAAAAATTCAAAGGAGTCCACTACTGGAGCAAAAGAAAGTCTACTACTAGATGTTATCGTGTCCACCATTGGCTCAATTTAAGCTCTCAGGATTTTTGTTTTTTACATACAAAAATGCTCCAATTATCACTTTTCGTAATACAGTCACGTAAAGAAATATTTAAGAAAGGTGTGAACATTAATTATTTATTGAGTCTCTAAAATGTATAAAATTACACCAAAAATAGTCAGAAAATGTCCTTAAAGTGTCCACTACTGGTGCTTTTACCCTATATATATACAGTCGGTAACAAAAGTGTACGGTTTTGTTAAATAAATCCTTATCGAATCATGTTCTTAGACTGATTAAGAACAGGATTCGACAAGGATTTATTTAACAAAACTGTATGAAGTGTACTTTTTTTTACATAGGAATTTTTGCTAGTGTTCGGACACTTTTGTTACCGACTGTACATGCAAAATAGCAGTAGTGAGATAAAAAATTGGAGAACTTCGAGAAGGAATTTCTCCACCACAAAATTAATACAAAACTTTATTTATTTGTTTATTTATATATATATTTATTTTTTAGAATTATATTTATTATACATATAATTATTTATTTATTTTAATTTATCTATATATATAAAAGAGTAAACTCACTGATTCACTGATTGATTCACTTACTCAACTCGGTTGTGGCGATCCTATGGGAGATAGAGTCACAATTTTTGGTGAGCAGGTTGATTTTACGATCCTGACGCTCACTAAGACGGGCTTTTGCGAAATACCCCCCGTTCCCCCCCGGGGGGGCAGAAGGCAATAACCACCTTTATAAGCATAACTCGGCTCCAATTTGCTTCACGATGAAGATATTGCAGATGGGGAGACTAGACTTGAATAAAAAAAATCGTTTTCTGCGATTTTGGAATTTTGGATTTTTAAGGGGGGTGGGGGGTAAAAATGAGATTTTCGGGGGCGCATAAGGCAAAAACACATTTATAAGTATAACTCGGCACCAAATTACTTCACAGTGAAGAAATTGCAGATGGGGAGACTAGAATTGAATACAAAAAAATGATTTTCTGCGATTTTGGAATTTTTGATTTTTAAGGGGGGAAGGGGGTGAAAATGATTTTCGGAGGTGCAGAAGGCAAAAACAACTTTATAATCATAACTCGGCTCCAAATTGCTTCACGAGAAAGAAATTGCAGATGGAGAGACTAGACTTGAATAAAAAAAAAATCAATGTCTGCGATTTTGGAATTTTGGATTTTTAAGGGGGGAGAGGGGTTAAAATTATTTTCGGGGGGAAATTTAGCAATATATGGATCTTCGAGTAAAATTCTAGCAGCAATAGCTCAAATATATATAAAAAAAGCCAAACGTCTTCTTGAAGGTATTTGCAAAAATTGATTATTTTCGATTTTGGGGGGGGGGGTTACAAAGGGGCAAATTCGACACCCCCCCTTTTAGCACTAAATTCGTCCGTGGAAATCTATAGGAGCTGAGGTCACAAATTTTAGTGTGTGACTTATTTACGTGTGTCCAAAACCCACTGTAACGGGATTTTGTGAAAGCCCCCCCCCCTTTACCCTTTTGGGGGCGTGGTGTGGAATAAAAGAGTAAAATCACTGATTCACAAATTCAACACAGCCGTGGCAATTCTATGGGAGATAGACTCGCAAATTTTGGTGAGCACGTTGGTTTTAGGACCCTGACGCCCATTAAGGCGGGATTTTGCAAAATATCCCCCCGCTCCCCTGGGGGGGGCAGAAGGCAAAAATTCCCTTATAAGCATAATTCGGCTCCAAATAGCTTTATGGTGAAGAAACTGCAAAGAGAGGGACTAGAATTGAGTGCAAAAAAAAAAAAAAAGCATTGCCTGCGATTTCAGTTTTGGATTTTTAAGAGGGGGGGAGGGGGTAAAAACTATCTTCGGAGGCAAATTTAGCAAAATATGGGTTTGTGAGTAAAACTGTTCCAATAACAGAACAAAGATATAGGAAATCGCCAAGAGTCTTCTTGTGGATATTTCCAAAACATCATGTTTGTTTTTTTTGTGATATTCGATTTTTTTTTTTTGGGGGGGGAGTTACGATGGGGCAAATTCGAGCCCCTCTTTTAGCGCTAAATTCATCCGGAGAAATCTATAGGACCAGAGGTTACAAATTTTAGTGAGTGGCTTAATTACGTGTGTCTGACACCCACTGTAATGGGGTTTTGTGAAAGTCCCCCCTTTTCCCCTTGGGGGGGGCAATATAAACCCGTTTTCAAGTATAACTTTGCTTCAATTTATCTCAGTAAGATTAATTTGTATATGTGGGTTGTTTATGCTTTTCCAACACGCACAGTAAAGGGATTTTACAAATTTTCACCCTTCCCCCCTTCAAAGTCTGGGAGAGAGAGAAAAATGCTTTTAAGAGTAACTCTGCTCCAAATTATCTCATAATAATGAGTTTTTGATATGTCGATTGGTTATGCGTACTCAAGACACACACTACTAAGGGATTTTGTAAAATTCCACCTTATTCCCCTTGGGGGTGGGGTGGAGCAAAATCATGTTTTCATGCGTAACTCTGCTCCAAACTATCTTGATGAATTTTTATGTGCGGGTTGGTTATGCGTTCCCAACACGCACTATAAGGGGATTTTTGTGAACTTTTCCTTTTCCTACTTTTAAAAGCGGGGGAGGGGGGGGGGGCAAAAACGCATTTTAAAGAGTAACTCTGCTCAAAATTATCTGAGGAAAGCGATTTTTTGATAGGTTGATTGGTTATGCGTACTCAATACAAACTACAAAGGGATTATTTGGAATTCCGTGCTATCATCCCCTTGAGAGTTGGGGGTTATTTAAAACATGTTTTCATGCTTAACTCTGTTCCAAACTATCTTAGAATGGCAATTTTTGATGCGTGGACTGCTTATGCGTATTCAAGACACACTACAAATTGATTTTGTGAAACTCCACACTCCCCCCTACCTACCCTTAGCGGGGGGGACATGTATTCAGTTAAGAGCGGGCCGGGGGGAGGGGCTAAAAAACAATTTTGAAAACATTACTTTGCTTCAAATAATCTTAGAATCCCGATTTTTTAATATGTGGGCTAGGTATGTATATGCAACATGCACTATAAAGGGATTTTGAGAAGTGTGGCGAGTGGGAAAACTGCTATCGAAGGTATCGAGAACTTTAACTTAGATGTTGACTGATTTCAATGATTTTATTATTATTATTATTATTATTAATGATATAGTATTTTGAGACTTCATTTCAATATAATGACCAGCGAAGCGGGCAAAGCCTGCTAGTTTATTTTATATAATCATTTATATTTTAGAATATTTTTTTAGAATAATGACAAAAAAAAATATTTTGTCATTATATTTATTTTTTTATCCATACAATCAGAGAATGAGATGGATTAAAACAGACAGAAGTGACAATCTGAACATTTAAGTTTTTTAAAGTAAAATTTAAAAAAACTGAAAAAAATATAATTATGAAAACAGCACATATAAACCATAAAAGACCGAAATCTCCCAATTATTGTAGAACAACACATATATAGGGTGTCTCATTACAACGTTTATTATCTAGAAGGATTAAGTTGCATCCCCACGCTTCGGAATCCTATAGCAATGCAGGGTGAGAAAGGATTTCATATCCACAGACACATCAGAAATAAAATATATCGTGTAAGAAAATATTAGTTATAATCATAAATGTACATTAACACAAAAGAAACATTGTTCAATTGAAGCGTTCGAAGTTTCGTCCACCAACTTCAACGCAGCCCTCATACCCATGTCGTGTGTAATTCCCAATATTTAGAATAGGTTTATGTCAAATTTCTATGGCACCCATGCGATTTGTTGAACCAGGTCTTTGGCGCTTAAAACAGTGTGAGGCCTGCATTGAAGTCGGTGGACTAAATTTCAAATACTATCCTTGACCAATCTTCTTTCTACAAAAGAATATTTATCATTAAAATAAATATCCATGTACGTGGAGAATATTTATTTTTGATGTTTTTATATACACTACCGCGCCTAGAATGCATTTCCGACTCTGCGTTTCCGAATGAATGCCATACGACTCCGAGTCTTCTAGGTGTACTCCACCCCTACTAGAAGTTCTGAAGCTTAGTACAGAGGCACACTTCATTCATAACATGATTCTAAAAATATAAAAAACAATTATACGTCTTGGTGTTGGTTACACGATGAT
Source organism: Salticus scenicus (assembly GCA_963930645.1). Lineage (NCBI taxonomy): Eukaryota > Metazoa > Arthropoda > Arachnida > Araneae > Salticidae > Salticus > Salticus scenicus. The sequence continues at coordinate 94,981,434 of OZ005649.1, forward strand.
TTGAAATTATGCCGAATCGTAGACCTAACAATCGACTGATATAATTATAACAATTTCAAATAATACACAAAATTTCTCTTTAAAAACACGTTAACAAAATGATTTATATTTATCAAATTTTAAGATTAATGTCATTAGACATAAATAAAGTTATTATTATTATTATTATTATTATTATTATTTATTTATTTATTTATTTTTTTTTTTTTTACCAATATTAATTTTCTTTATTTCAAAAAGAAATAAGTATTTCATGAAAGTAAACATTGAAAATAATACTTTAAAAATATAAAATGGAAACGAATTTGAAGTGACTTTTCCACATTTTAAAAATTCATGCGATTTCTTGTAACTTACAAGTCCGTATGTATTAATAAAATTTTAAAACCTCTCTATCTGCCTAGATATGCATTAAACCGTAAACTTTTACAAAGTACATTTTTACAGGTTCTTTAAATTTCTTTGAACTTAAAGATGCATCGAAGCAAATGATTTTAAATATGCAGAGTTTCAGCGCGATGAAAGTTTCCCGTCACTACATCAGTTGACAGAAAGAAAAATGCAATGTATCAAAGAAAAGTTTTAAAACGGGCTTCCAATCTTAAAAGTAAATTGAAAAATTCAAATCAAAGGTATCTTCAAGGTATGAGTTTTGTAGCCAAAACATACATATGATAAATATTTAATAAATCAATATGAAAAAGTTTTCATTATGAATTAATTTTATATGAATTAGTTACATAATTTAATAAAAACACGTACATGGTAAAGTACATGGCTATATATATATATATATATATATATGTTTTTGATATATTTTCAATGTAAAATAAAACAAAGTGTTTTTTTAAGTATATAAAATATATTTTTCCCTGTCAGAACGGAGCCTATTTTAAATTTATTTTTATTATCTTTCATTTTAGAAAAAATATATATTCATATATTTAAATAATGAGTACTCGTTGAGTTTTTAATTTGTTATATATGTTTTATTTTTTAAGCAATATTTCGTTTTCATATATTATTTAAATTTTAAAGATAAATAATATTATTTTTATTATTATTATTTTATCTAATTCTTTACAAAATTATATACATGATACTTTACAAAAGTTTTGTTTCGTGAAAAAATACATGAAATAAGCTATTGGGGGATTTAAAAGTAGATTTTAATGTAGAACGGGAATGATTTTATCGAAGTATGTTTAGATTTACTACGTGCATTAATATGAATGAATGAATTTTAAAAATAGCCTTCTAAACTCATAATTTTTAGTTTCTTCAGTATGATTAAATAATTTTTAATGTAAAAATTGCAGTACTGAAAGAAATGCGTAAAATTAATTATAATATCGAGATGCTGGATAATTTTCGTTGTCTTTTTAAGAAGTGTGTCATTTTTATAAATATCTTCCTAAAATATGTAATTTATTTTTATAATGCCATTTATTTTCTTTAAATACCTTTTACAATATCTTGCGATAAAATATTGAAAACAGTAGCATGGCATATTTTTCCTTGATAATATTATGGATTTTTCAGGTAATTTCTTTTATGATATTTTCATGCGATAAATTTGTTGTTTCATGCAATGGAAAGTCGATATTAAATTTATAAATCTAATTTGCATATGAAATACTACCAATATAATACAACCCACTTAATAAAAAAATAAAAATAGTAAATGGATGAATATATTGAAGGTCTTTATAAATTCCTGAAAAATTGACGACATGACTCTCTGGCGTCACTTGACGTCATGAGGACTATTTTCTTGAATTTAACCTACAGGAAAAATAATTTAGCCCACAAAGAGTGGATTATAGCCAATTATAGTGCAACTCTTTCCTACAAGCATTGGAAACTACGCCTTGTTCTAGTCGTTCATTGCTTCATAGTTACTATACACATGAAATTAATATAAGGTAATCTATTTCGACAAAAGAAAAATAATAGATATATACATACATACATACATATATATATATATATATATATATATATATATATATATATATATATTAATAACAGGATATCTATTGATTATTATTTTATAAAACGTTGTAAAGTAGCAAATAATTTTGTTCATGAGTACAACAAAAAAAAAAAAAAAAAAAAAAAAAGTATTTTACTGTTGAAATTGAAGAAATTTACTATTGATATTTTTAACCCCAACACTACAGGTAACAGAACGCAGAAAAAATAAAGTGTTGCATAATGATGTCAGAGGTTACATAAATGAATATGAAGCATTTACAATTTTATTTTCCATGCCTATATTCACTAAACTGTAGTTCTCATACAGAATTTAAAATATTTGTATCGCTTGAGGAATTTTATTCAATATGAAACTTTTACGTGAACATGTACATTCTAATTATCAAAAAGCATTAAAAGCTAAAAACTTAGTTTAAAACACTTCATTTTTTATTAAAAATAAATTTACACTGTTTAATGAACAAAGTTTTCGCCATGAATTACATGTTATCTTCAGATCAAACAGATCATTTTAGCAAAGAATAAAGTGAAGAGTCCCCTATCTATATTACGACTCCTGGTGATTGTTACAAATATAAAAAGCTTGACAGATTATAAATTCATATATTAATTCGCATGAAGTAAAGTTTCAAGGTATTAACAAAATTCCTCTACAAGTGACACTTTAAGATAATTCTTCTTAATATATATTTTTTTATTCTGTCAAGCTGTCAGGTAGAGCAAAGTGCTACAATTAAAACTCGCACTTTGCGGGTAAAACGTGAATCTGCTGTTTTAGGATTCAAGTCGTTTGAGTAATAGAGTTAGTGCCGATCCTAAGCTAAAATTGTAAATTGAAATATGCTAATATTTTGGAAACTGAATAGTATAAAAGGAGAAAGAAGATTGCTTTTGAGGGTCAGTTGGAGAGGAGTTAAAGTTAGTTGGAAGGAAGATTGTTTTGGAGAGTTAGGAGCGGATATAGTTGGATATAAGTCGAGTAGATAGCAGTGTCAGGGAATCCTCCTGCTAATCGAAAGATTACTTGACCTCATGAGTTAATGAAAGTGATTAAAAGTGGTTGGGATCATTTGTGAGTAATTAAGTAAAGAAAAGTAAAGTAAAGTAACGGTGGTTATTTATTAATATCAAAGTATTTAAGAAGGCTGCTCATTTAAACGTATAAAGATATTTAATCAAATCAAAGTCCAGCGTCCCCCTTCTTATTTAAGCTCCATTAAAGCTCATTTATGTTATATATTTGGACTCTGTCATTTCTTCATAGTTTAAGTATTTCATTTACAGCTTCAAGTTAAAGTTAGATAAGCATGGAGAAGCAGCGTTCTCCACAAAGCTTCTTATGTTTGTGATCATCACCGGGTTCGTAACATATATAGCAGACTGCTCTCTTTATTCTTTGCTAAAATGCTCTGTTTGACCTGAAGATGCCATGTAATTCATGGCAAGAAGCATTGTTCATTAAATATTGCAAATTTGATTTTAATAAATAATGACGTGTTTCAAAGTGTGTTTTTAGCTTTTTGCTTTTTAATAAATATATAACTGACAATCTTAGTTTTCTGTTAGTTGTTGTCTAGATTATTTAGATGGACTTTCACTTGTCTTTATTAACGAAAATATTCCGAAGAGGGTCGGATATTAACATGCATACATTTTTTTTTCGAATACTGCCGTAGATATTGTTAGTACACTAAACAGGACATGCTTGAGTACTACTACTATTATTTAACAGTAGTTTCATCATGATATTGGATATTAGTCAAAAACTGATCGACTAGAAGATCTCTACAGCTTATGATTATCTATCCGGAAATGTCCATGAAGAGAATCTATATATAGCATGGTATCGGGTGGCACCTGGATAAATGGCTGAACAATCAAATAAATATTTTCATCTGAAAATACAATTGACTGACAGCAAATTGGGTAAACTGTAATGGCTGTTTTAAATACAGTGATATAATGGGTAATAAATTTTCTTTAATACCTTACAACAAAAAATTTTCTCGAATATTCTATGTTAAATATTAACTGAACTTGGAAGGTATTTAACGAGTCATAAGACACCATTGTTCAATAATCTACAAAAATTGTTTTAGATGCTTTAACATGAACACTTTGTAATTGAAAATATCCTCCAACAAACATGAAAGTCATCATCCATACATTGGCAAAGAAAACCGCTGAAAAATATTATCTAAAGCCTAAAACGAAGATAAGAAAGTGTCATTGCACAATACAGTGGACATATGTTTCATAAACATTTTTTCAAAACAATAACCACCATGGAAAAGTGCTACAGTCAAAGCATAGTTATTAAAGCGCTAGCAATAATTCCTGCTTAAAAAAGTACACTTAATACAGCTTTGTTAAATAAATCCTTGTCGAGTCATGTTTTTAGTCAGTCTAAGAATATAATTCGACAAGTATTTATTTAACAAAACAGTAATAAGTGCATTTTTTTATATAGGTATTATTTCTAGCGTTCGAAAATGTTTGCTGCAAACTGTATATTGCAATATCGTTTTAAGTATACGGTTTTAATTGTGCATGTAAAGGCAGTTTATTAAACGTTAAGTGTCTAATACTAATTATTCATTAACAGATAAATCTTATGACTTTTATAGATGGAAACATACTTAAATAAGAAATTAAAAATCCAATAGTACTAAATTTCTGCTGCTGTCTCTTTGCATTTTTGCATACCAATTGGAAAATGAATACTTAGTTTAGATTTTTATAATCTCTAGTCGTAAATACTTTATTTTTCTAGGCTTAATTGTATACTTCATTACAACATGTAAACCATATTTTTCAATTGCTTAACAGAGTATACGTTAAATTAACTTGGATGACTAATTTTTAAAGTGATTTTAGTTATCAAACTACTTTTAAAAGTTATTTTTCCACAATATATGATTATTTAAATATTTAATAATATTATTACAGATTCTTAAATGCAACAAATATGCTACAATATCAGGAATTTCTTCATTTAATGCTAAAATGTATACTATGATTTAAAATCAAATACATAGTTATTAGTGTCAATTACAAATTTTGCGTTGAATTAACTAATATACATATCGGAAAATTATGCATTTTTAAACAAAACCTCTTACTTAAAGTAAACGCAGTATATTTAAATATATTTTCAATACAAAAATGTATCCAAATTTATACCTGGATATTTTATCAAATTATTCTATTCTTCAAGTAAATGTCTTTCCTTCAAAACAGCGAAACCGTTCTATCAACTTTATCCCATGATACCCATTAATAAAATCTGGCTCACTATTGAAGTTTCATATATTTCCACATACTACTATATATCAAGAATGGTTTAGTTACGCTTTTCACCAGTGCATAAAATATGAATGCAAAGAATGAAAATATATCAGTACCTGCCTTTTGCATGTAATAGGAAGAATGATAGCACCGTCAACATGAGTATCACTAGTGCGTCTCTGATTTATTAAACATTATTTTCTTTGGAAGTATTTATTCTTTTAATACTACTATACCTGTACGGATTGATATTATTACACATAATCTAACATTATACTTTAAAACATTTTGTTATATATAAATGTAAACTTGTAAAAAGGACAAAAGCTGAACAGCTTATAAATCATATGGATTTGATTTGTTAATATCATAATATTTATTATTAATAAAGTAATTCTTCATTATATCTTTTTTTTTTTTTTTTTTTTTTTTTTTTAAGAAATATAGGTACAAGTTTTATAGAATAAATAACTAGACTTGACGCAGAACAGAAATATCAATATTAACACAACGTTAAAAACATCAATGTCAAAATTTTTAAGGACAGACTGAAGTTTCGGTAGAGTGCAGTGTACCGTCATCAGGCAGAATGACGAAGCGGATTATTGCTCATATATATATATATATATATATATATATATAGGTAGGGAAACAGATTACAGAATCAGAGTAGCAACCAATAGGAATTTAGGAAACTGGAGCTGTAAGTCATTAGGAATTTGGGATGAAGAAAGCGTGTAAAAATTTAAGCTTTACGCTACCGAAACTGCAGTCTGCACTTAACAATTTTTATATTGACGTTTTTAACGTTGTGTTAATATTGATATTGATACAAGTTATTAAAGAAAATGTTGGATAATTTTTATACTGACGATAAGTGTCCAAGCGAAGAATCGAACCCAAAACCTAATAATAAACTCCATGATTTTTAGAAACGTTTAAAAATCCCCGACGTAAAGTTGTCGGTATATTAGTGTAAAAGAGTATCGCATTTTGAATTTTAGCAGATTTAAAAGATTAAGAATACATATAGTATTTATAAATCAAATGCATTGTTGCAATGAACGTTTTAAGCATATATTTTATCCCTTACTAGCTGGTTACACCCGCTTCGTTGGTCACTATTTTAAAATGAATCACTAGATAATTAATGAATTCTCAAAATTGCATTACTTTTTATTATGTGAAAAAAAAAGAAAGAAAGAGAAGAAAAAAATCTGATCAGAAAAAATGTCGCACTGGATCCCCACTACCTCCGGCAGCGACGGCCGTTGTACACTGTGCGAGCATTTATGTTCGACATTTTCAATGAAGCACTATTTTATCATAAGGAAAAAATAAATATACAAAAAAAAGAAAGAAAGAAAGAAAGAAAAAAAAAAAGAAATTCTTCTCTCATCGGTGAAATCAACGTTCCGGGCTCCCCCTGACTGCTGCTGCGTACACACGCACACGTTCCTTTGCCCACCGTTTTCGCCCCTTATAATTATTTGCACTTTCAAAAATATCCGCAATCTTTTTCTCGTGTTTTGAAACCTAATAATATTATTTTCCAATGTTTTTTTTTCAGAATTTCTTTATTTTTTCCCTTGCGCCCGCCCCCATTCCTGCCCCTGGTAATAATTCTACACTTTCGAAAATATCCGCAATAGATTTATTGGGCCTCAAAACCAAATAAAACTAATTCCCAACGAGCTAACTCTTATTTCTATATTTTTACCTCTTCGCCCCCCCCCCCCCACCTTCTCATCTATCCTAATAATTTATCCCTTTTTAAAATATCTGCATTCGATTTGCACGTCTTAAAAACCTGTATGTGTCAATTTTGAACAGTCTAACTCTATTTCTATCGTTTTATACTTAAATAAAACCTTGGAAGAAGACCTTGGAAAAGAAGATCTTGGAAAGTTATCTAAAAGTTGCGGATACAGTCCTTTCACTGGATATATTTCATTTTCTATAACAGTTATCCAATTTTGTATTTTAAATATATTTTTTTATATGATGTAAATTTGCAGAAAAGTTAATGTCAAATTTTCAAAGTTATTTTTACTTTTGTTTTTGTTATTTTTACACGATTTGAGTTCTCCTGAATTAGAAATTCAATTTTTTAGCGGTTCAACTACATTGCTGTTTGATTGTCTGTCTGTGCGAGACTGTCATTAGCATATCTCAATAACGTATAGTAACAGGAAGTTCAGTCTCCGTATAGTTCTTGTGCACTGACATCCAATAAAATTCAAATACATTAGGACTATGGGGAAAATTTATGTTAAGTACAATGTAACATCTATGTGCTTCCTTAAACAAAATGAAATGAACATTTTTTTTTTAATAAATATGTATATGCATAAAAGCACTTTTTTGTGTTATTTGTAGTATGTAAATCATGCATTATTCTTTTACAGGAGACTAACCATAGTACATTGATATGTTGAGGTTATACTTCGAAATTGCTGCTATTGTAATTAATTTTGTGTTAGATGTTTTTCATGTAAGGATAAATGTATGTCCACATTAAGTTATATTTTCAAATCTGGTTTACTGTAAAATATCACAATTTGAGGTTCCTTGAATAGGTAAGTCTAATTTTTAACGGTTGGTCTAAATGTGTGTCAGTTATCAGCGTAACTTAAAAATAGATAACTGCAGAAAAATGAAAATTTGTATTTTGAAGTTGTTATTAGTTTGCCATTTGAAAAAATTGTTCAAGATTGGCAAGTTTGTAGACAAATTAATAACGAATCTTAAAAAATAAATAAATAAAATAAAATAAAATAAAATAAATAAATAAAATAAAATAAATAAATACAAAAATAAAGTTAGGCAATATAATTTAACGGGGAATTGAAGAAGGCAGCAGCATTCGTCACACATACGTCAAATAAAATTGTTCTTAAACCTATTTTAGATTATTTTAAAGACGATTGAACTTTCTTATTTTACCTTATTTATCCTATGACTTAATCATCTGCAATGTATCTTTAAAGCATTGAAATACAGGTAAGAGAAAGTCGTCTTAGTGACACACCAGATTATTTTATTAAATATAGTACTCAAAAAAAAAAAAAAAAAAAAGGATAAAAAAAAGAAAGAGAGAAAAAGAAAGAAAAAGACGTGGTTAAAAACAGTTAAAACACAGAAAATTTCTTCTTCTTCTTCTTCTTTTTCTTTTTTCTTTAAATACCACATTCTTCATATTGCTTGATAGACAAGGGATAATATTTCAGACATTTTCAATGTAAGTTATATAGTAATAGTAGTAATTGTAGATCTCTGAGAATTTAAGGGAAATGTGCAATTAAAACCTTTATTTCGCCATTTTTTCTTTGCTCAGCAATCTCCTAACATATATTTTCAAAGGGTTTGTGCTTCTGTTACATGTGTATATGTAATTTGTCTCATAACTACGTCAGCAGCTATTTTTAGTTTTGGGAATTTTAGGATAAATATGGTTTTACTAAAACTGGGAATAGGTTTTGAACCCAAAATTTTAATAGTAATCTTTACTAAGAGTTATGCCCACAGCTATTATTCTTAATTGGTATACAGCTTATTAATAAAAAAAATTAATATATTAAGCTGTTATTTTGAAATAAGATTTAGTAAATCCTTTAGTTATCGATGTGTTTAGATATTGCATTGTTATTCCTGTTTAAACTTTTTAAAGAGATTAGGTAATTATTTTATATAACTTTAAAACGTAAGTCCCAATTTCATATGCCTTTCTGTGCAAAGAGATACGTAGATTGATACTTTTAAACTTAAGTCTTATTGAAAGTCTATTTAAACTTAAGTATTTATAAGACTTAAGTCTACTTAAACTTAAGCTTAAATAGAAAATTTCTATTTTTCATTGCATTGAATCATATCAAATATTGTTATATAAATAATTTTCTATTGTTAAAAAAATAATTTATTTTTCTAAGTACAGACAGCATATTTTCCCTTATTAAACTCGGGATGTAATACCGAAATAAAACAGAAAAATGCGAAATAAAATTGTAATATTTTTATATAAATACTAAGAAAAACGAATCATCCATCATTTTATCGAAAACATTGTTATCTGGCATTTTATAGAATTTAATCGACATTTATATACAAGAATGTTTGTTAACAGCAGGTTAAACGTTCAGGCCTTTTTCAATGACAGTTATATCAGCAAAAATTATCATAATTAATTTTGTAATTTAAAAAAAAAATATTTATATTTAAAACAATAATAAATTTCATATAAATACTGTAATTTTTAAGATTTATTAAGAAAGATATCTATCCATTAAAGTAATTAAATTAGTTATGCATTTTTAATGTCAGGCTTTTATATATATATATATATATATATTAAAGTCTTTTTGGAAATGTAACCTTTTCGCGTAGAATTACAAGTAAATTATTCTGGATCACTTGAACCTAAAAAAAATTATGCAGTGGTTGAGCGGTTCAGTGCTCAAAGCTGGTAGACGGGAAGTACCGGCTTGGCCCAGTGTCACACTCCATTCGGTCGTTTCCGTGGGTTTCTCCTACAAACCCAAAAATACAGGCTAGGACAGAAAGAACCTCACGGAGGACACGCCACTTATAGGCTTAGGGTCCTCGTGAAGTCGGCCGGCCTTAATCACAAACAACAAATTATAGACATAGAAAAATACCCTATAATTAAAGTTACGAAACTTATATTTACTGAAAAGCTCTACTCTAGGGGATACATGTATTATAATTATTATTTAAATTGGATTAGTATTTTTGGCGTAATTATGCTTCTAATTAGAAAAGTCAGATTTTAAAAAACTAATTTTTCGCCATTACATCCCTTTATATGCCATGTAAAAGCAATTATACATTGATTAAATTATTGCTAAACATCCCGAAAATATTGCGCCCGCAATATTACGCATCTACAAGAAATTTATTCTGACAATGTTATGAAAAAAATAAATAAAATATGCAGAACTATTCTAACAGTTGTAAAAGAGAGATAAAATATATTTTAACGAGTGTTAAAATTTACAAGTTTTAAAAATAACTATTTTTCAGCTAATTTAAAAAGGAAAGTTATATATTTGCACATTTTTTTTCTTATATTTTCTACTTCGGAATGTACCGGGCAGTTTAACATCGGTAGGAATTTAGTGCGAATAAATGTCAACAGTATAACAAGCACAATGTGGTTTTAAAAGTACATTGTAAGCAGGTAAATTACTTGCGAAAAACGTTTATTTTCATTATTATTAAAAATGGGATTTTAGTGCATTTCTTTCCTTTTTTTCAGAAAATATTTTTTGGGTAAAATATTAAAACACCCGTTGTGGTTTTTTCTACCATATTTCTACCATATACATGAGAAATTAATATATATATTAATTCCTATATATATATATATACAAAGTAGGAAAGTAAATGGCGAAACGTTTCAAGTGTATATTATGTCGGCGTACCATCTTGGACTTTTCGACTACCTGTATCTCAGTTCCCTGGCCTCCAAGAGCTATGACATTTTGCGTTCCATGAGCATAATCTTAAGACAAAACATGCAAATTTGCAAATCGATCAGAATTAAGGGGCCTGGGTAATATAACTTTGAAAACCTGAAAACTGCCAGTTACTTTCTTCTTCTTGATACTTTCTTCTATCCTTGTTAAGTTTCACAAAAATAGAGCTTAGAATTTTGCAGTTATTGAGCTGAATAAACATTCCTTCTGATGCGTAAACATTCCATCTGACCTACTTTAGCACCTTTTGCAAAAAAAAAAAAAAAAAAAAAAAATGGTCATTATACAGGGTAGTTATTTTCAATTTCTTAATATTTAACACAAAAATTTCGTGAACCCATCAAGAGTTTTCAATGAATTTAATTTTGACATTTAATAAGACATTAAATAGTTCTAAATACTGTTCTTTATTTTATTTTATGTATTTACTTATTTATTTTTACTTTTTTTTTTTTTTTTACAAAAATGAATAGAAATAAATTAATTAAAGATTTTTTTTTTTTTTTTTTTAATATTTATAACAAACATGTTTATTAATAAGAAAAATAATTGGTTTAAAATTCGCAGAGTGATTTTTATCGGCAAATTTCATAATAAAGAAAAGTTTAAAGGAAGCGCTAAATAGGCTTTTAATAAAAGTAAAGTGGGGGACTAAATGAAAGAACGATTCGTGAACTTAAAAAACTAGTTGGCATAGGTGGACTCTGTTCAGTTCCCCATCATACTTATGTTCTCATAAATTTCTAGCGCGAGACATATTATAATCATGTTAAAAGAAATGAATTTGACCAAAGCTTGATACAGTGACAGAATGAAATCCCCGCCTAATAGGATATCCACCGTTCACTTCGATATATTTATGTTATTCTAATCTATTAATTTATTTTATCAGGGTCGATTCCGTTGTTTAGTTTTCATGCTACTATTTCTAATGCAATAATACTCAAAATTCATATTTATATGAAAAATTTACAATTTCGCTATGTTGATAAAATCGTAAATTACGAATAATTAACGAAATTTTTCTATTAGAATATTTGTATTAAATCATGTTCAAACAAATATCATAAATGTAATTTTGAATTTGTCTAATGTATTTATGCTCCTCAAAATGGAAGTTTATGCTCAATTTTGCCTTATTCTGACATGTTAAGTAAATCGTAAATTCCAAATAACTTACGAATTTTTTTAAATTAGGAAAATCATAGTCTATGCTATTCATGCCAGCATCCTAAATAATATTTCGAAAATGATTTGACATCTTTACGATGAAAATGTTCCTCAAGATTAACGTTTATGTGAAATTTTGCGCTATTCTGCCATGTTAAGAAACCTGTAAATTTCCAATAACTTACGAAATTTTTATATTGGAAAATTCATAGTCTTTAATATTCATGCCAGTGTCTTAATAATATTTCAAAAGTAGTCTGACGTCTTTACGATGAAAATATCGCTCAAAATTGACGTTTATGTGAGATTTTGCCCTATACTGCCAGCTTAAGAAATTCGTAAATATCCAATAACTTGCGAAATTTTCATAGTTACAGGTGCTCATTCCGGCATCAAAACTGATATTTTAAAACATGTCTGATATTTTTACAGTAAAAAGTTTCCATTTAATGCACGTTTAATTGCATTTTTGTCCTATTCTCCCACGTTAAGAAAAACGTAAATTTCTAATAACTTACGAAGTTTTTTAATTCGAATGTTCCAAATAAATAGTGTTGTTGCCAGTGTAGAAAGTAATATTTTAAAACTGATCTGACCTCTCTGCGATCTTTTGTTCGTGAGATATCGTGTAAATAGTCTGACAAAATACCGGACTAACACACTAACGGACTGGCACACTAACAGACACCCTACAGACGGACACCATACATATTTTGTCATTTTCGGATTCCTCACACCTGAAAACGTATAAAAAAGTAAAAAAACCCAGGTCGAAATTTTTCACGATTACCTAAGTTCCCCATACGTATAGTATGATGGGGAGCTAAAAATACGGATCGTGAAAGAAAATATAAAATTAAATTTCAATTATATATTGTAAAATAGAAATATTGCTATCATGGAAAAATTCAAATTTGGCATTTTAGTGTTTTTGTGAATTTTGAAGTCTCTTGAGTTCATTTTTTATTTTTTATAGTGATGAAGGTATGATTGTATGTGTATGTGTATGAGTATGAGTGAATACGATAGCATCTAAACGGTGCAGTTGATTAAGCTGGAATTCAATAAGTGTGCTAGAGATGACACAGAATTACATAGATTTTAATGATGTGGAACTTAGTTTTTTTTTTTTTTTTTTTTTTTTTTTATTTACACGGATACAAAATAGAAATCTTATACTTAACGATGTATTGTCTAAAATTATTTGAAGTTCATATAATAAGTTTAGGGTATCTGGGTATCTTCAGAATTCCTTTTTTTTTTTTTTTTTTTTTTTTTTTTTACGGTAATGTCTGTATTTATATGTGGCTGTATGTGTGAGTGAATGCGATAACGTGTAAACACTAAATTCAATTGCATTCGATTATGTTATGTATAGTTTAGGTCACCATCGCATGAGATAGCCTAATGAGTATACGACTAATGTGTACATAGTATGAGAGTGAATGAGTACGATAGCGTCTGCACGTTGCATTCCAATGAACTCAAATTTAGCATGTGTAATTTTAGTATGTATAATTCACCATTCCATGAAATACTTGAAATTGAATGAATATAGGATTAATGTATGTATATATTTGAGTGAGTGAATGCAATAGCGTTTAAATGCTGCATTCAATTAAACTCAAATTTAGTATATATCATATAATAGGTCATCATCAGGCGAAATATGTATAGTTTAATAACTGTAGAATTAATGCGAATATGTACTTAGTGATCAGACACGATAGCGTTCAAATTCTGAATTTTCTATTGAGTTTAACCTGATAGATATGTTTTAGGTAATCGTTGCAAGAACTATTCATAGAGTTTTATAAATTAGGAAATTATGGTATTATTTCAAGCAATACAAATTAGAATTCCTTTGTATTAGTATGAATGCATAAGTTTTAAAATTCGATTTTTAATGCTAAGTTGCTTAAGAGAGAAAGAGTGCTAGAAAATGTTTCAAAATTTGGCTAAATATGATCATTAGGAAATGTTATGTATGTATTAGCCTCTTTTACAGAGAAGCATAAATGAATTTTCAGGTATCATGTTCTATAGTGGCTAAAAACGGAAGTGCTGTTAATTGCTTAAAAGAGAATAAAACTGATTTGGAAACTGATTTTTTTGTTTGGTTGTTGCTGAAGATTGCGTAATTACCAGTCATAGTCCTTTTAAAGGAACATAAAATAAATTCGAATGATTGGCGTTCCATTGTATTCTCACATGAACTTCGGTAGAGATACTCAAATTTTACCTTTTCATTTTGGGTACTTTTATATTAGACGATTTTCACTTAACACCCTTTCATGGGCCATGAAATAAACTGCCAAACTAAATTAGAAACATTTAGCTATATTCAAGGGCGTAGCTAAGTGGAAGGTATTTGGGGATTTTAAAATCTCTGAAACTTTGCAGATTTGTCGAATTTTTTTTTTTTTTTTTGAATATATTTCATTTTAGACATTTAATATTACGTATTAAAGATTGGAACTTCTCTGAATTTTTTATCTGGCTACGGCATTGGATATATTAAGGGAAAAAATAAATAAAATTGCTTATGAATTACACGAGCGAAAACATCTGAAATAATTTATTCCGCAGATTGAATTACCGTTGTGAGCATGAATCGCCGAATGTGCCAAATGGCATGGCAATTTTCGAAAGAAAATGTTCTCACATTCGGTTATTTACTGAATTTTTCTCCCGATTCAATTTTTTAAACATCATTAATTATTAAATGTCCAAAATGTCAAGTAAAGTCAATTCATATTTTTAATTTTTAAATTACAAGAACTGAAAATGACATAAGTGAGTTTAAAGGAATAAATACAATACAAATTCATTCCAATGTCAATATAAAACACATGTATCATATAAATACGTATTCGTAACTATGAATTACCCAAGAATTACACACCACCATAACATATACACATTATACAAACATATTGTTGCTACTCGGGTGTGATGTCATCAGTGACGTCACGCCGCCAGGTGTGAAAAGCACACTGTGATGTGCTTGTTTTTTTTTTTTTTTCTCTCTCAGAGAAGGGAAGAGAGAGGCAGCAGGAAAGGCTGCGAACGGAGGTGGAATGTGAACCTCGTTTAGTTTACATATGTGAAATAATCTCTTGTGTTAATTATTTTTTAATTTTCATTATTATTTTTTTTTGTGGTACCGTGTACATATATATATTCGTTTTGTGTATATTAATAAACTGGATTTATGCTAAAATCGAATATGATTCATGAAAGTGTCAAGTCTGCAGCTTTACTAAACAGAAATAAATCAGAACAAAAAGTAATTTGTCGGCGTCAACTGTTGGGCGTGGGGAACGAAGCATCACACGCTCCATTTCGAGAATCAGAGAGGTAGGAGATTTTATTTGTTTTTGTTTCTGTTTAGTTTAATGAGAGGAGGGTTTTTGCTTTTTTATTTCTGTTCGAGAAATAATGATAGAGTATTTTTTGTTATTTTAATGTTTTAGTTATTGTTGAGCAGATTATTGTGTAGATGTATAGAAAGGTTTCAGTTTAGATAAAAATATAATAAACTTATGTTAGATTTAGAATAGAGTAATTTGAATTAAACATTATAAGAATATATTTTTTTATATAGGATTCATAATGTTTAACGTAAAAGGGTTACGGAAAGAAGATTTAATGATTGTAGCTAAAGAGTTAGGGCAGAGTGTAAATGAAGAACATAAGATAGTTGATCTTAAAAATCTTATAGAAAAAAGTGAGGCATATAAAGCAGATTTAGAATTTGTAAAGCAAACCTTAAATTCTACAGTTAATGAACGATTAGAAAGGGAAAAAAAAGAGCTAGAAATATTGAGAGCGGAAAGAGATAAGTTAAAAGAAGAACAAAACGTAGTATTAGAGATAGAGAAAACAAAACTAGAGTTAGCGAAAGCTCAATTAGAGATTGCAAGGATTCAAGCGGTTGATAAAAATTCAGAATCAGGAGGGAATGGACAACATGTAAACGTAAATACCAATTCATTAGAGACGATAATAAAAAGTATTCGCACACTGACTTTGGCGGTTCCAACGAAACCGGAAAATTGGAATTTATTCTTTGTATCGCTAGAAAAAGCATTCGAAATGAAAAATGTTTCAGATGATTTAAAAGTTGAAATATTAATTAATTTATTGGGTGAACGGGCTGCACACTTGTTAACTTATATAAACGCAGACGACATGAAACATTATAATAGGGTGAAAGAGATTGTTCTTAAAGAATTTCAGCCAACCCCAGAAACATGTTTAGACAATTTTCTTACGGCTAAAAGGATGAAACATGAAAATCATATGCAGTTTAGTAGTCGTCTCAGGGCAAATTGGGATTTTTATTGTGAATTACGGAAGGTAACAGATTTTGAAACATTGAATGATTTAATCGTTAGCGATAGAATGTTGAGTGCATTAGATTCAGAAACGAAGAGTTATATCAGGGTGCAGCAGTTAGACAAATGGTTGCGACCTAGACAGATTGCTGAGCTCTGTGATAACTGGTTTGTGTCAAAAAATAGATCTTTCGCTGAGACATATGATAAACCATCAAAATTTCGCGATCGAAATGAAATGGGGTTCGGAAATCAGACTAACGGTAAATATGTACCACCTCCCATGAGAAATAAATATGATAAATACAATAGTCAGAAAGAGTGTAAACTTTGTAAAAGCACGGTTCATTTACGATATTGTCCGCTTAATAAAGGGAAAAATAAAACGGGATCTTCACAAACCCAAAGAAAGGATTCAACGCCAGTAAATTCTAACCAAGAAGATAGGTTAATCGCAAAAGTCAAAACCACGTATTTCGATAGTAACATAGTTGACACACAACCCTTAGAATATGTATACATTTGGTTGGGGGGAAAACAAATACGAGCATTGGTCGATAGCGCTGCAGAAATGCCTATTATTAACTCTGATCAAATACCACAATCTTTTGAAAAGAGGGATTCTTCGAAAATACAACTAATTTCTGCTTTTGGAGATAAAGTAGTAGCTGATTTAAAGACATTTCCTATATCTTTAAAACCAAACTCTCCCAATTTTACTTCCGGTAACGTAGACATTTTGTTCTCAGTTACAAACAAACTGGTAGTTCCATGTATAATAACACCTGTTATCTATGAGATGCTAAAATCAGCCATAGGAAAAGATGAGGAGGTATTACAAAATGAATGTACAAATGTATCAAATGTACTCGGGAATGATGGGGAAAATTTTATTGGTACGGACACTTTTAAACGGGATAGTACTGGTGTGGAAAGGGAAAAGGAGAGCTCCGAAGATCCAATTATAGAAAATAGTGAGCAAAGCGATAACGGAGAATTGATCATTAATTGTGTTAAAAATGAATATGAATCTAAGTCAGAGGAAAATATAGGTCAGTTGTCAGATGTCAGTATTTTTAGAAAACAACAGAAAACTTGCGAAACGCTACGCGAAGCTTTTGAAGATGCTAGAAAAAATAAAAATGGGTTTTATATGATGGATTATTTACTATATCATAAGGATAAGGTCTCAGGGGATAATGTACATCAGTTGGTTGTACCAAAAATTAGAAGAGATCAAATTTTGAAATTGGCGCATGAGTCTATTTTTGCGAATCACTTAGGCATGCGCAAAACTAAAGAAAGAATTCGTTATTCTTTTTATTGGCCGCAGATGTCGCGAGATATTGAAGAATACTGTAGGTCGTGTAGGGATTGTCAATTACGTAGTAGGGGAAAAGTGAGCGACCAGATACCGATTACGCCCATTCAGAGACCACAATTTCCATTTGAACAGGTAACGATTGATATAATTGGTCCAATCGAAACACCATCAGCGCGAAGGCACAAATACGTGTTATGTTTGGTCGATCAACATTCTAGGTGGCCGGAGGCAGTTCCGTTGAGAACAATTACAGCCAAGGCGACATGTGACGCGTTATTAGAGATATTTATGAGAACAGGAATACCTCGGGTTATCGCTAGCGACCAGGGCAGCAATTTTGTATCAAAATTGACGCAAGAATTTCATGCTAGACTAGGCGCGACACCTAGGTTCGCAACACCGGGTCATCCGGAAAGCTCAGGTTTAGTCGAAAGGTATAATCAAGTTTTGAAGCGCATGTTGCACCATATTATACGAAGTGATCCTAAAAACTGGGACAAACATATACCATATATGTTGTTTGCTTACAGGGAGATCCCTAATTCCACTACTGGAGTATCACCGTTTAAGTTAATGTACGGTAGAGAAGCTAGAGGACCTCTCGCGGTGTTAAAGTCGTCGTGGGCGGGCGAAATTCCACTTCCTATAAATATGGGTAAGAGCGCAGTTGATTATCTACAAGAGTTAAAAATAAACTTAGAAAAGGCCGCGGAGGAAGCAGCAGTGACTGCTGAAGTAAAACAAGGAGCGTACGCGAGATATGCCAACCGACGGGCAATATATAAGGAATTCCAATCTGGGGACCAGGTTTATCTTTTAATTCCCGATTCTAATAACAAATTATATGCTAGATGGACCGGACCCGCTGAAATAGTATCTCGTTGTAGTACCGACTCTTATAAAGTAAAATTAGCTAATGGGAATATTAGAACCGTTCATGTAAACAAAATTAGGAAATTTATACCTAGAGTACAAGCGGTGGGGGTAATATTCGAAAATGAATCAGAATTAGGGGAAGTCCATCCCACTCCTAGCAGAAACGATTATTCAAATTCATTTAATCTTAATGAAGTTAATTTAAGTCATTTAAGCGATTCGCAAAAGAAAGAGATAAAAAAAGTATTGGGTAAATATGAAACTTATTTCAAAATAAAGTACAAATAGCTAAGGTAGGGGAGCATAAAATTCCAATAAATGATACAGAAAGGAAAAAGCCATATGTTTATCGAATTCCGGAGGCGTTAAAACCAGAAGTAGATAGGCAAATTGAGGAACTTTTAGCGTTAGGGTTAATAGAGGTGTGTGATGCAGAAATCTCACATCCAGTAGTTTGCGTGATGAAAAAAGATGGCTCTCTAAGGTTATGCGTGGATTTTAGGTCTCTCAACTCCGTCACTAAGCCAGATGATTTCCCAATGGAAAATCAGACAGACTTGCTATTTTGCATCGGTAGAGCCAATGTAATATCCACCATTGATTTGCTCAAAGGATATTGGGCAATTCCCATGGAGAAACGCAGTCAAGATTTGACATGTTTTAAAACTCACCGAGCCCTGTACAAATTTAAAGTCATGCCATTTGGGCTCAGAAATGCTGCAGCGACATTCCAGCGAGTAATGAATCAAGCTTTGTCAGAATTTCGAGATTTTTCTCGAGCGTATATAGATGATATTGCGATCTATTCAAGAGACTTTAGTGAGCATTTGTTACACCTTGACAAAATATTTGGAAAGTTAACGGAATTAAATTTTTCAGTTAATCTAAAGAAGTGTTCATTTGCAAAAAATTACATCAAGTATCTAGGACATGTCATTGGTTCCGGTAGTCATCAGGCTGATCCAGAGAAAGTGGATGCCATTCAGAAGTTGGCCCAGCCTCAGACTAAGAAACAATTGAAGAGTTTTCTTGGTTTATGTAATTATTACCGTGACTATGTTCCACACTACGCAGAGGTGGCATACCCGTTAACCGAGTTAACGAAGAAGAAGAGTCCGGAAGAGCTTACTTGGATGCAAGAACATGAGGAAGCGTTCCAGCAACTGAAGAGATGTCTTGTAGAGGCACCCAGTCTTAACACCCCAGTCCTAGGACAAGTGTTTGTCATACAGTGTGATGCATCATCGACTGGCATCGGTGCATGTCTATCCCAAAGGAAGGATGGTGTCCTGTTCCCGATCAGCTATGCCAGCCAGAAACTGACCAAAACCCAGCAAGCCTGGCCAACTATAGAAAGGGAGGCCTACGCGGTAGTCTGGAGCTTAAAGAAATTTGAAACATGGATTTTCGGCTCACCAATAGATTTAATTACTGACCATAATCCATTAACATTTATTACGAAGAACGCTCCACAATCTTCTAAGCTTCAACGATGGGCCCTTGCACTGCAAAAGTACAATATATCTATAACTCATTGTCCTGGATCAAAATTATGTAATGCAGACGCTTTATCCAGGTTAGGTACTGTGAACAATTCATAAAAAAAAAAAAAAAAAAAACTTTAGAACTTTTGGACATTTTTTTAATTTTTCAGCTATTCTATTCAGACACCATATTTGGTAATCTTTTGATGTTGTGCTGTGTATAATCTATATATTATTCTTTTTATATGTTTTAGTTCAGAGGCAGAAGCCTGAAATTATGGAAAATTGTTTCAAGACATAAGTATGTTTTTTTTTTGTTTATTATTACTATGTTGAAGTAGTTGTGACGTCACTTGACGTAATTTCAGATTTGCATTTGCTGAAACAAATTTCAATCTTGGGTGGGGTGTGTGATGTCATCAGTGACGTCACGCCGCCAGGTGTGAAAAGCACACTGTGATGTGCTTGTTTTTTTTTTTTCTCTCTCTCTCAGAGAAGGGAAGAGAGAGGCAGCAGGAAAGGCTGCGAACGGAGGTGGAATGTGAACCTCGTTTAGTTTACATATGTGAAATAATCTCTTGTGTTAATTATTTTTTATTTTCATTATTATTATTTTTTGTGGTACCGTGTACACATATATATTCGTTTTGTGTATATTAATAAACTGGATTTATGCTAAAATCGAATATGATTCATGAAAGTGTCAAGTCTGCAGCTTTACTAAACAGAAATAAATCAGAACAAAAAGTAATTTGTCGGCGTCAACTGTTGGGTGTGGGGAACGAAGCATCACATCGGGGCTCGTGAATTGTCTGTGAATGAAATGCGAACATTACAGAGGTTTAAAAATTTATTTAAAGAATATTTCGGAAGATCACATGTCTGTTAACCCAGTATCAACTTCAGTATCACCAGAAAACGCAGCTTAAATAACAGCTCACAACATGAAAATCACAGCCCAAACTATACGATAATAATAACATACAACTAGGCTGCAATACAATTGTAGAGACGCAGTCAAGCAGAACTCTTTATTTCGTAAAGTATTGGCGAGAAACTCACCTCAGTGGTCGGAACGGGACAACTTTTATAGCCTCCTATAATTCAGAATTTTACAGAAACTTCAGTAATAATTAAGATACAGCTTACAAGGAAACATTCGAAAGGTGTCGTTTAAAAAAAAATTGAAAAAAAATATATATGTGGTTCTACTCTTCATAAATTATCACAAAGTGAAAAAAATATATATATATTGGCTCAAATTAATTACAGCTACCACACAAAATTATCAAAATTAAGCAATTTTGGCGATTTAGCGCTGTTAGGCGATAAGTTCGCTAGCACCGAAATTGCCGTGTACAAACAGAACCATATTTTGATTCTCCGCCAAGTACTCAAAATCAATCGCCTATCAATGCGAAATCGCCAAATATGTTTAATTTTGATAATTTTTTGTGGTCATTGTAATTCATTTCATCAGATATTTTTTTCACTTTCTGGTGCTTTATGAAGAGTAGAATCACATATATTTTTTTTAAATATATTTTGAAGACTAGACTTTTTGAATGTTTCCTAGACAAATGGTATATCCATAATAAAGGGTTTTTTTTTCGCTGAGGTCGCCAAAATAGTTGTCAAGGAGCGATAAAGTAGACAAACTCGTCACAAAACCCAAGTGCCGTGATGAAACTGGTGGTTTTTAAAGGAAAACGAGCTTTTTTAATGCGGAAACAAGATAAAAATGCAGATTATTTACATTTTATAATCTGACAAAGCCTCTTAGAATGAAATGACATAAGAATAACTAGTATTATTTACAATTCCGTAACAATATATTTACATCTATGCATAACACACACTAATTTTATTACACAAATGTATTCATTATGCATACGTATTATATTTATAAAAGCACATACATAACCTGCAAAAAGAAGTGATATCTAAAAAAAAAAAAAAAAAAAAAAAAACAATACTATTGTAAAAGTAAACCCGCTCAGCAAAAAATCGTACCTTTCTTACGTAGCCAAATAAAGGACTGATTCCCGGGAACTCAATGCCTCGCTTAATGAAGATCTGCCAATAACTCTGCATGAATCTTTCTAATAAATCCTAATCTCTTCAAGCATTCTTTGTTATCTGTGTTAGTTTTTTGGCTGCATTATAAAGTTATAATTTAAAGTATATTTACAGCGGGGTGCGTCCCTTATGTAGAAGTTTTAATTAATATAATTTAATTTAAAAAAATTTAAAATATTAATTCGCAGCCAGCTATAAAATACTTCATTTCACTCAATGCTACATTTGTATACATTTTGTGAATTATACAAAATTAAATAAATTAATGTCTCGTGGAAAAATGAATATATAAATACAAAGCTTGAATTAATTTTAATATTTGTCAAACATTTCTATGAAACCCCAATTAATATTAATGACTAGGTTAATTCACTATGATATATGTAGTTTAAAACCTTGTCACAAATGTAATTTACGAGTTTAAACATCTCAAAGTATGATTATCATCACAGATCAATAATTTTACTAGCGTCTTTTGAAACACTGTTTTTGTATTCTTTACGTCTTTTAAAAATGAAATGCATGATTCTGAAATATATTGATTTTGCAATAAATCATTTTCAAAAACTTGAGTTATGTGATATGAGTTTGTGAAGCAAATACATCGTCATAAAAATAAAATAGATATTTTATTCAATTGGAAATTGTTTTTACATTTTTTTTTAAAAATTAAATCTACCACCTTATATAGTTTCATTTTTTTTTTCAAGATAATATTAGCACTATTTCAAGTATACATTAAAAGAATCTATCTATCTGTCTGTTTGTCCATGTATATAGCATCATAGTTGAATTTAGAAATTCAGAATTACGGAGCATTAAATGCTGCCGACATTAAATAACCTGTAACGTCTTAAAAAAACATGTGAAAAGAATTAAAAAATAATAACTTTAACACAAGATGAACACATTATCAACATTACCAAAATAATAGTCTTTGAAGAATGTCATAAATTATTGTAGGAAACAAAGACAATTAAAAGAGCTAACCCACACATAAACGTCAAAATCATGCATTGAGACCATTAAAAACAAAAAGTTCATTAATAATTATTTAAGACCACAATTTGGAACTACCCTCAAAGAGTTCACTAAGCAAGATTTCGAACTCTATTTGATATTATGATATATTAAACAGAAGTCTCTCCTATTTTGCATGTAAAACAATTGAGAGGAAAAAGTCTTTATTAAATCTCAAAAAACACAACTAATGAACAATAATGATAACCTAAAGATTCCAAGTCAAGTGTAGGTTAGCAAAACGTTGTAAATAGGGGGTCAGTTGTTATCTGCAGTTACAAAGGTTAATTATTAACACATGCATGCGTTCTGTCAGCAAAAAATTTGTAACCACAATTGCTAAGAGCGACGCAGTTCCAAAACCGTAAAATATACTTAATGCATTCAAATTCCATTTAAACTAAGCATTTTCTTTGCATTTTTATTTACTTTTATTTATTTATTTATTTATTTAACTTTACCAAATGACACGATAACTGTAGACAAAATTTGTTAAATTTAATAAAGCGAAATTTTTCTACAGAGCACAAATTCACGACATAAAAATAAGAGTTAATAAACAGTTACAATAACCGAAAAAAAAAAAAAAAAAAGACGTGTGAAGCCGAAACGTAAATGAGGAAATCAGTAGTTATCTGCTGCTAAAAAGATTACCGATTATCACTTGCAAGCAAAGTCATCAAAGATTAATTACTATCACAGTCGGAAAAAATAGGGTAATCACCTAAAGACGGAGATAAATTTATTTTACAATTAATAAAGACTTGATAGCCGTACCCTAGAGGTAAAGATACCATGTCCATTTGGTGAAAAGTTTAGCACCACGTTTTTGTTGAGCATAGTTTGTTTTAAATAGAAGTGCTAAGCACTATGTCTAGTTATTTTAATGTAAATAAACGGAACTGATTTACATTTTGTTTTTCTATATTTATGATATCATATGTATAATTTTCCTTAAATACATAAAAATACGATGGAATAATCCATTTAAAACGTCCTGAACAAAATTTTATTATTTTTAAAAAAGGCGTGTCTATCAAATGTCAAAATTCTGAAAATGCTTTATGTAAGAATATATTTTTATGCCGATAATACATTTTAAGAAAAGCGCAAATTCTTTTAAGCATCTGAATTTTTATATGAAAAGCAAACTTTCAAATCCTGTTTTCTTCTTCAGATACAATTTTTCAGAAAGCATAAAAAACTGAAAAATTAAAAAAATGAAGAGGAAACATGTTTTGAATGCTTCCAATTTGGATAAAGCGCTTTTTGAATGAAAAAGAATGTAACTCGCATATTGTTAAAATGACTTCTTTAATGGAATAAAGCTCATTATTAATAGAACAAATTTCGTTAGCTAATTGTAAAATAAAATCAGGTCGAATTTGCTACTCTTCTCCAAACATTTATATTAAAAGTTGCTCTACAACTTTTATTTATTTCTCCCGGTGGCATTCCATTACTGAGAGGTAGTGACATATTTCCTAAAGCAACATTAATCTCCTTTTTAAGAAGTTTTGCACCTCTTTAATTGAAATCTCAACTTTCTAAGTAGTTTTATAATGGGCTAAAATTAATTTCGGTTGAAAATAATACCATATATTTTGTACTATTTTATGTTGAGTTACAAGGAAACTCTTTCTTTTCTTTTCTGTTTTTTTTTCTTTTGAGAAAACACGATTTGAATTTTTGTTCCTCATATATTTTTCTTTTATATATTTATTGTATATCGTAGTTTATACACTTTTAAGAATGAAGTGTTCAAAAGTGAGTAAGAGGAAATATTCATTTCGAAATGAGTAATTTTGTTTCATAAAGGAAAAAAAAAAATATATATATATATACCTGTTCGTTTATGAATAATTACATGTGTTCAAAATAATGTCTGTTTATTTCATAATTTATTATAAATATGCTGCACTAAAAGAAATTCTTTAATTTTTTTGCAAATTTAAAAAAAAAGAGTTCAAAAACAAAATGTCTTTCAGCTTCCTACAACTATATTCCATGCAGATTTCATGCTGGTTTCTGGAAGAAAATATCAATGAGAATATATGTTACGGATGTTAAAATTCATAATGGCAAATGCCACTTTTTGAGCATGTTAATATAATTAGTAATAAGTACATGGAATTTTTTATTTTGAGTATACTTAATTACAGAAAGCTTTGCCTCACAAATTCATTGATAATATCCGTTTTGTTCATTGATAATTTAGATTTACAAAAATAAAAAATGTCAGGTTTCTTGCCAACCCATATTGGTATCAGTTTCTTGGTTACATAATATAGCGTACGAATTTTAGTATGTTTTGAAGTATTTGCCTGGTGACATCTGGTCATCAATCTAGACACATGGTTTTAATATTGAACAGAATAAACTGTTATTCTTTCAAACTGATTATACATAATGTATTTTACATTCAAATGTATGAAATGGTGTTATTTATAATCATCTTATGAATGCTCTCTAGAATTTAGATACGGTATTAATATGTTGTCTATTAAGAAAAAATTAAATTAAATGTAGCTGAACTCTTTAATTAAATTTATTGAGTTAATTTAAATTAAATAAATAGTTTGCTGTCAACTTCCTTTTTTGTGAAATAAATATTTTACCTACGACACTTATTAGTAAGATTTCATTTATTGACTGTTAATTCAACTTTTCTA
Source organism: Salticus scenicus (assembly GCA_963930645.1). Lineage (NCBI taxonomy): Eukaryota > Metazoa > Arthropoda > Arachnida > Araneae > Salticidae > Salticus > Salticus scenicus. The sequence goes on from OZ005649.1 coordinate 95,007,180, forward strand.
GTTTGTTAATTCCATTTTGTAGTCACATCATTTTAATGTCGTCTATCACTTACTAAACTTTCTTCGTGTCAGATTAATTTTAAATTATCTACTAATTATCCCTTTATGTGAAATGGTGTTAGTAAAATTCATTTCATGAGTGCTCACAAGAAGTTGAACGGGGTTATACGAGAGTAAATAAAACATTACTTATACATTTCGTTCTACAACTTTAATAGAAAAACGTAGGTGGTGACCGCATGGGCATACCTTTAGTTGGCGTGTCCGTAGTATTTAGAATGTGCGGAATTCAATCATGATCGCGACAGTTATATTCTAGCTACACCAGAGTAAACATGCCAGGTCCACTTTCAGATTTCATCAAAAAAGGGCATACTTAAGAGGACATACTTAATTGAGATGTATTTAAATTTGGCACTATTTTACTCATTTTTTAATATTTTCTTTCTATTTATTTTTTAGTGCATTGCAATTTTTTATATCATATATACTGTACGATACTGATTTCACAAAGGGAAATTATCTCCTGTGAAATTATCTTAAATAATGCACTCCTTCACCTCATAAATCTTCCTTTCCTAATAAATACTTTTAAACCGTATTATGTTTACGTAAGGGAACTGCAGTGTCATATTCTGTAAATTACTGTGGGATGCAACTTGTTTTTATTTGAAGCACATTTAAACTTCAAGAATTTCGGACAAATTTTAACCAAATTATTTTTTGATATTTTGTTTCACTTTTACAAATTAGTGCATCAGAATGCAAATTGTGAAGTTTTCGTTGATGCAAACTCCATATTAAATACTTAATTAGAGCACTAAATGGATAAGTAAGAGAACACAAGACTTGGATTAGCAATAACTAAGAGTTTATTGAGCAGATTAATGGGAGGGTGGCCTAGCTCAGTCAGCGTATTACTCAATCAAAATATATGTATCAACAATTAAATTAGATAATCTTAAATATCTCACCCCAGCAAACAATTGAAGGTTTAGAGACGGTTGCACTCGTAACTCCACTGCTGCGACTTTATTTTCGATCAGAGGATTCCCTACAGATCGAAACTCACCTTCACGAGCGCTAGCAAATACTCGTACTAACACTCATCACGACTTATTCCTCACTCCTCTAAATCTCCGCTACTCAATACTCGCCATAATAAGACTTTCCACAATTCACTATAATACTCCAATATCCACACTATAATATGCTCCGACATCGACACTATCTACTAAAACCATCTCCATTTTATACTTCTTCCTACACCCCCCTTTCTCTTCATTTCTATCCATCCTTTTAAAATCACTTCTAATTTATCTAACACTCAGAATCAAATTCTTTCATTGCAGCACCCTGCCGACACAAAACTAACTCGACCTCAAATTTCGCAGAGTCACTGGCGACGAAGCGATTTTAACCGTCACCATTTTCTACTTTCCTGGCAAAATAGTTTATAAATCTTTCATTTGTTCCATAAACTCACACATTGTAATAATCCATTTCCATAAAAAATACAAGTGATGTTCTGTTCCATTTTATTTATTCACTTCACAAAACATATAGAACACGGATTCACAATAAAAACATAAATAAACATTTCTTAAGCGCTATATATTTTAAACGGTCAAGCATGACCGAATCCTTTCAGATCACATTCTTAACTAGTCAGTAATCGTACATCGGCGCGTCGAAAAATGACGACTAGTCGCGCCACCTGAGAGGATGCAAAAAAGACAATTCAATTTGCAACATCCTCCCGCCCCGAAAGGTAAGTTAAGTTCAATACAAAAATTTGAACAAATCCAAATCAAATACAATTCAAAAAATTACAACCAATAAAAAAATCACAGTACATAAATAATAAATTTCACAACCACAAAATACTGAAAATAGAAATTATATCAAATACAAAAATCAATGTTACCTGGATACAATTGAAAAATGAAAACAATATTAATATTACCTTACAGGTGAACAGTTGGTTTAATTAAGGTAAGTCCCCTTGGACTTCCAAGTTACAAAGAAGTTGAATGGGCCTTTTTAACATTCCTGATGAAGTTTTTAAGGTTACAGATCTTACCTTATTGTCACGTCCTACATGTGTCTCAATTACTTTTCCTAACTTCCAAATTTGTCTTGGGGCCTTGTCATCACCTATTAGGACTATATCACCTATATTAAAATTAGAAATTGGATTAACAGGTTTTACAACATTAGCATTTCTCAACTGCAAAATATATTCAAATTTCCAGCGCTTCCAGAATTCGTTAAGAAGTCTCTCACGATACAAGTATCGTTTAATTAAAAGTTTTTGAGAACTAGATTGACTTGCAATCACTAAACGGCCACTTTGTGGTGGCAATGCAGTTGACCTTTTTCCTATTAAGAAGTGGGCTGGGGTGAGAGGGAATGGCTCTACAGGGTCATTGTATACGTAAGTTAAAGGTCGAGAGTTAATAATAGATTCAATTTCTGCAAGTATAGTTTGCAGTTCTTCAAATGTAACTAATGCCCTACCAAGAATTTTCCTCAAAATGACCTTTGTCATACGAACCATTCGCTCCCAATAACCCCCCCCACCATGAGGCTCTTTCTACTATATAATTCCATTTGATACCCTTATTACCAAAATAGTTCTGTATTTCAAAGTTCTTAATGTTTGTATAAAGTTTCTTTAGTTCCTTTTCACTACTTTTAAAAGTCAAAGCGTTATCGGAATTCACAACCTTGCACATACCTCTTCTGGAGATGAAACGTCTGAATGCAAGTAAAAAATGTTCAGAACTGAGACTAGAGACTATTTCCAAGTGCACTGCTCGAGTGACTGCACAAGTGAATAATGCAATGTAAGATTTGTTGTTGTCTCTTGTGAATAAGGGTCCAGCAAAATCGATTCCGACGACTTCAAAGGGTTGAGCCTCACTAGTTCTTGCTATGGGTAGCGGAGCTGTTATTTGCTGTCCTTGTTTGGCCTTAAACCTTCTGCATAGAAAACATTTGTTCAAGCAGGATTTCACAGCTTGCCTGCCCTTAATGATCCAAAAACGTTCTCTTAATTGAGTGAGTGTGTCAGATATACCAGAATGACCTAAATTTTCGTGTTCCTTCATGATCAAAAGATTAGTAAATCGAGCCTTGTTCGGCAAAATAATTGGATGCTTAGATTCATCAGAAAAATTAGAGCCTTGAATTCTTCCCTTTAATACTATTAGACCTTCTGTTGTGAAAATGGGATTCAAATTATATAACTTAGAATCAGGAGAAACTGAATTTTTTGCCTTTAATGTAGTATATTCTTTGTTAAATTCACTTTGCTGCACAAATAGAAGCCAATAATTTTCTGCTGCAGATATTTCATTTGCTGTCAGCGCTCCTGAACGTTTTTCAGACCTAGATTTGATGTTATTTAGAAATCTAAAAACATAGGCGGTTGTTCTCAAAACTCTATTCAAACTACTGTAATTCTCCAGATTTAATAATGGCATTGCAGCTTCAACGTTAACCTGGAGTGTTGCAGTTCCGTGTCTTTCTTCAACCACGCTGTCCATGTCACAGGAAAATTCCATTAGAGAGTCATACGGTATACTTAATTCTGACAACCAAACTGGTCCTTGACTCCATACTTTGTCATTCATTAAGGAATTTGCTTTCACACCTCTCGTCAATTTATCCGCCGGATTGACCTTGCCTTTGCAAAAGTGCCAATTTTCAGGATCAGTTTTTTCCTTGATTTCAATCACTCGGTTTTTCACAAATTGCTTATAATCGTTAGCTGAACCTTTTATCCAATGAAGGCAAATCTGAGAATCAGTCCAATAAAAAATATTTCTGGGGTCGAGCATAGGAAAAACAGATTTAAGATATGATCCTAATTTTGCTGAGACTAAAGTGCCAAGTAATTCAAGTCTCGGTAATGTAATCTTCTTCAAAGGGGCTAGTCGAGACTTAGAAATTATAAAACTTGTTTTGCATTCTTCAGAATTCGTAAATCGAAAATAAGCTACTGAACCATAGCATTTTGGGCTAGCATCGGAAAATATGTGTACCTCTACTGAGTTCCAGCAGAATTCATTAAAATACAGCCTAGGAATTCCAGTGAACTTCAAATTTTTAGCTTCATTTAGCCATTCTAAAAACAACATTTCAGTTTCATGTGGAACAGGTTCGTCCCACTGTTTACCATTTTCCCATACTGATTGTAATATAATTTTTATGCGAATCAAAAATGGATTCATGATCCCCAATGGATCAAATAACATTCCGCAAACAGCCAAAATATATCGCTTTGCTATAAATCTGTCCTCCGGTAATTTGTTAAATTGTGAAGTGTCAATCAGTAATTCGTCATTCGTATTGTCCCAAATAATTCCTAATATTTTTAGTTCAACATTGGATTCCTCCGGATCTTCTCAACATTCGAAATTGTCTTCCACAACTGATTAAGTTTAGAAGAGTTGGAAATCCAAGCCCTGAGATTCATGCTAGCTTCATTTAAAATATACATCATTTCCTTAGATAATTGTAATGCCTTGTTCACATCATCAGTGCCAGAGATGAGATCATCGACGTATAGAGATCTTAATATTTCTGTTGCTTCCGGGTAGTCATTCTCAAATTTTTTCAAATGAAGCCTGATTGTTGCCGATAATAGAAATGGGGAACATTTCACCCCAAAGGGAACTCTGCAGAATTGTAATGTCCTAATTCGTTTAGCAGCATCGGAATGGAGATTGGGCCCCTCCCCATCATTCCATAAAAATTTCAAAAAATTCCTATCCTCATCCGCGATTCCTACTTCTAGAAAAGCTCGTTGAATGTCTGCGCAAAACGCTACAGGGTGTAACCTAAACCTCAAAATTATCCTGAGTAAATCTGGATTTAAATTAGGACCGCTCTCTAAACAATCGTTAAGAGATAATTCATCCCTGCCCTTACATGAATCGTCAAAAACTATCCTAACCTTAGAACTTTTCTTTTGTTCGCGTACTACTGCATGATGCGGCATGTAATAGCCTGTACCCGTATTTTCATTTAAATCCGACGCTACTTCCTCTATGATTCCCTCCTTTAAATGTTCCTCAATAATTTCCTTATATTTAAAATATAAGTCCGGATTCCTACCAAAAACAGTGTTCAAATGAGATAGACGTCGTCTTGCTATCCCATAATTACTGTCCAATTCCTTAACATTATTTTTCCACAACAATCGTGTTTCATATCTTTTATTCCTATAAGTAGTGGTTTGCCTAAATAACTCTAAAATTTCATCATCTGATTTAGAATGTTCTTTGTCCGGATTAATTCCAATTGCCTCTAATTCCCATAAATTTTTAACCCTTTGATGGTCCAATTCCTCCTTAACAACATGTAAATGATTAACGCGCACTTTCTGACAATTCTTAAGTGCTTTAGGGTCCCTTTCCTTTCCTTGTATCACAAATCCAAATAAAGTATCTGTTGCCATTAATCGTTTAGAAATTCTCACGTTCCTTTCTCCGAGAATTTCCCCAATGTAATCCGATCCAATAAGTACATGAATTTTACTTAAATTACCCTTATCTGCCAATTCAATGCCCTTTTCTAGTGCGACATTACGCACCCACTGTGAAGGAACTTTAATTTCCCCAAATGTAATTGAATCAATAACCACAGCCCTTAATTTAATTTTCTTATTAGTTTCTCTTACATTATGTAATACTATTTCTACAATATCATAAGTTTTCCTTTCAGTATTTTCATTGCCAAAAGTATAAATTAAAAGGGTTTCCTTCCCGATTGGTTTTAATCCCAAACTATTGCACACTTCGCGCAATACAAATGTCCTAGAACTTCCATTGTCAATAAGACACCTCAATAAATGGCATTTGGCCTGAACATTAAATACACTTGCCGTTACAGTCTGCAACAACACCGAATCATTCGGCGTGTCCTCAAGCTCTTTATTCTTATTACAAACTAAATTTAAAGAACTTTCTGACTGTATTTGTTTTTTATCCTCAACTGAGTGGGATTCATTTCTTTCTGTATTACATATTAATGAGTTATGCCAGGGAGACGCGCAATACTTGCACTTATGATCTTTACGAGAACAAAATTTACTCAAATGGTTTGAAAAACATATAAAACATAATCCCTTGGCCATTAAAGCCTTTTTCTTATCATAAACATTTAAGGAACAATCATGATTCATATGTGCCGAGGAACAAAACAAACAGCCCTGAACTCCTGTATTTTGAGAAAATGAACTCGTATTTCTTTTGTTATTAAATTTAGGCCTATTATTATCATAAGAATACCTATTATGATAACCAGATAAATTTCTTTCCGCCTGAGTCGCTAAAACGGAAGCTGATGATTTAGGGGGATGATATTCGCTCCTTTTAGAATTTAAGTAAGGTTTATTGTGGCCTGTCATTTTATTCCGAAAATTATTTTCATTTGCGCTATTATTTCTGGGATTCGCTAAAATTATCGATGCTTCTCTTATTTCTAATTCTTTACGTATAAAATCAACTAATTTAGAAATATCAAACAATTCATCTGAATTACGCTGTCTATTATAACTTAAATTTAATTCTTCCGGTAGTTTTTGTAATATTACAGGGCATAACAGATTACTGTAAGTGCCTGTTGCTACATTTAATGATTGTAACGAACGAATTTGTACCTCAATCGCGTCGTACATTCTCCTTAATTCAGTAACATTCGCGCATGATTTCACCGGTTCTATTAATAGTAACTTATGCATGTGGGACGATATAATTACGTCACTTCGTCCAAAACGTTCCTTAAGTAATTGTATTGATGCATCGTAATTCGATTCTGTCAATGAAAACCCAGATACAGCGCTCAAGGCGACACCTCCTAAGAAAGATTTCAAATACGAAAATTTCTCAATTTTGCTTAAAGAATTATTATTATGTATCGCTACCTCGAAAGAGTTCCAGAAGTCCAACCATGAACTACAGTCACCATGAAAATTTACAACTTGTAATTTCGGAAGTTTAACTGTACTTCTGGTTTCAGTTCTAACTGTTAGGTTCTCTGAACCAATCCCTGTTTGATCACTTGATCTAGCGATCTGAATAACACCAGGCAACGGCCTATCATTTAAATTATCCACTAGCCTTTCTAATTTTGTTTTTACATCGATCCCTTTTTCCCTGTATTCCTCGCAGCCTGCTACATCTTCAGCTATATCTTTGACTTTAATTTTTGTTTGTATTTCATAATCGATGTTTACGAGTTCTGCCTGTTTGTCCAGGAGTTGAGCCTTTAATCTAAGAAGCTCCTCAATTTTCATTAATTTCGTGTACTCCTCCGTAATTTCGGAGTTCAGGATTGTTTCTATTTTCCCCAAATATTTCGTAAATGAGGTTCTTAAACCTCTTCTTTTTTCCTTCAATCTTTCTAGATCCATTTTAATCCCAATATCGTAACAAGAGAACAAAAATAAAAATTATGAAACCTTCCAATTGCTTAATAATAACCCCTATCCATATATTTATTAAATAAAAATAAACATGTATTATCTATATATCAAAAAATGTAAACATCATCTTTAAATATCATTTAAGAACAAAAATAAATATCGTTAAAACAGAAGTAAATCAATTTAAAATAGCCTTTAATGAAACCAAAACTAAATAAATAATTTTGTTTTAAATCAGAAGTAACTCTATTTTAATAGCATTGCAAGAAACAAAAAATTAAATAATATTCCATTAAAAAAAAACAATTTCCTTTTCAAAGAAACAAAAAGAAACACCATTTAAACATTTTATGAAACGAAAGTAATTTTCAATTATTTAAATGTTGAATGAAACCATTTATATTTAAAACCCAAACTATTTTTTAATTATTCAAATTTGAAAGCATTTATTTCATATCATCAAAATTTATGAATTATAAATAATATTATATATAAACCAAATGAATTCGATGTCCTCACAGACTGCAACCATTTCAGAACAAAAACTACACTTTTCTGTTTAAACGAAACCATAACTTTTAACCCCAGAACTCAAACCAAAATAATGAAATAACAAGGGAAAAAGCCTACCTCCCATATCCGATGCATGCTCAGCGGATTCATTTTACTCCATAATTATCCAAAAAAATGCATGTCGTCCAAAAAAAATGCAAACAATCACATCCTAGGGTCACCAAAATTGTTTATAAATCTTTCATTTGTTCCATAAACTCACACATTGTAATAATCCATTTCCATAAAAAATACAAGTGATGTTCTGTTCCATTTTATTTATTCACTTCACAAAACATATAGAACACGGATTCACAATAAAAACATAAATAAACATTTCTTAAGCGCTATATATATTAAACGGTCAAGCATGACCGAATCCTTTCAGATTACATTCTTAACTAGTCAGTAATCGTACATCGGCGCGTCGAAAAATGACGACTAGTCGCGCCACCTGAGAGGATGCAAAAAAGACAATTCAATTTGCAACATTCCTGGATCCAGCTTAATAGACACAACTGTGGTGACGTTCTGACGTCTCAGCCTCACAAAATTAAATATAATAATTAATGATTTTGGCTTCACATTAACAAAACGGATCTTTTCACATACATAAATAGAGTTTTCTATATGAAATGCAATAAATGGCACCAGCATTCTCAAGAAGTGATATAACAGGTTTAAATAGATACTGGTTGAATGGCAATATTACTGGTCTATTAAACATTAATACGATAAATTAAACAATATTACATTCTTATAAAAAGTAATAACTCATGAAATAAATATAATAAAATGGTAAAATAACTCGTTTTAACCCTGCAGCCAACTAGAAATTTATTTTTTTGAATTTCCATCTTTTTTTTTTTTTTTTAATATTTGAATATATTGCTATAAAATAATAAAGTGTTATAAATATGATTCATATTATTAAAACCCCAATTTTGGATTATTTCTTTAGTTATTGAATTTTTTCATCATATTTAGTTTACAAATATATATATATATATTTCTCATGCATATGATTACTAAACGTATTCCATGCTAGAAGGCACACTTTACTTAAGGAATAAACACAAATATCTAAAAACGAACATTTTATCTTCCACAAGAATATTTGAATGTAGACTGAGGTATCTTGTCTAAAAATAGCAATTTACCGATAAGCTGTTTATTCATCCGATCTATAATAATAATGCAACTCTAGGGAAAATGTTATAATTTATAATTATGTTAATCAATCGTTGCCTATCTATGCAATTCCTGAAGTTTCGTAGTTATTATAATAATTATTAAGAATAGATTATTATTATATGATACAGTATTCATTTTCATCAATTAATATAAAAGCTGGGTTTATATTATTTCTTATTTTTATTAGAAGTAATTGACGTCGTATAAGATATGTTTTAATACATTTATAGGTAACATACAAATAAATGTAAACATTTTTAAACCTATTTTTTTTTCGCATATTTAATGATATTTTATAACTATGTATGAATGTTTACATAGAAATTTATATTTTGCATGACGTTCTAAATGCATAAGTAGCTTTGTTTCATAATGCACAATTATATAAAAGTTTACATTAAAATAAATAAATAAATAAATAAATAAAATAAATAAATAAATAAATAAATAAAATAAATAAATAAATAAAAAAGTTACGTTAAAAAAAAAAAAAAAAAAAAAAAAAAAAAAAAAAAATTGCCATTCATAAAATATTTTTGATAATCCAGGTTCATGGCATCATAACGATATCGCAATAAGTATTTACAATTCGGGTTGGGGACAAAATCACGCGGGACAAAATATCACGAGGACAAAATATCGACGACGTAAATGAACACAAAGCAAAAATGAGTTGGTAATTATTAGTAATGTTGTGTAAAATTTCATGACAGCACATACCTTTCATGTCAGAGCACTGACATTCTGACAAACCTACGACAACATTTTTTATAAATTTTACTTAAAATAGTTTTAAGACTATATTTATTAACTTTTGTCAAAATTAGTCATAATGAATTCAATTGTGCTTATCAATTTTAAAATTTTTAATTTAAGTGTGTGAACAGTGTTCAGCTTTAATGTCAGCAGTGAAGTACACGATTTTTAAAATGTATTTTGAATAGTGAAAAGCAAAAGATAAAATAACTTATAAACAAACATAGATAAAATAATGAAATTTAACTCTATGATTTATTTACTTAATTAATTAATTATTTTAATTAATTAATTAATATTTATAATGCCATGTGTCCACCGCCAGAGATCACACGGGACACAAAATCAAATTTTCAAATAGATCATACTATTTATTTGACGCGATATTTTGTCCAGCGAAATTTTGTCCCGCGATATTATGTCCGGCGAGATTTTGTCCCGCGATATTATGTCCGGATCCCCTACAATTTATCAACAGACATCAACGGAACACATGGGCACTTAGATAAGACATCCGGTACCAGAATGTTTCTTTTGAATCTATTGTCTCCATTTTTATTTAAAAATAAAATAAAATAAATGGTATTATTACAGAATGCCGCTAATCATATGAAAAAATAAAATTCATGCATTAAAATGAAAATATAACTCAACTTTTTATTGTTTGTTTGGTAAACATCTTCAATGGCCTATTTCAAGGTTGGCATTCGGTTTTCTACGTAAGTGCACTTTCAGACGGCCAAAAAAATTTCCTTTATCTCGTTCTCTGTTCCGTAATTTACATGTATGAAGAAATTTAGTATATATAGTGCTAACCTTTGTAATAATAATAATAATAATGATAATAGTAATTGTTATTATTATTTTATTTATCTATTCTAATATATCATATATTTTATCATAATCACAAACGTAAAGATATTCCGATATTCCCTTTAAAGTATTTTTCTTTTTTTTTTTTTTTTTTTTTTTTTTTTTTTTTTACTAATTTTAAAACTTATTTATATAAACTCGTTTTTGTTAATAATCTACTTAATTTTAATCTACGAATAAAACAGTTAGTGTCTAATAATTATAAAAACAGACAATTTCGATTTTTTTTTAAATTTTAGCAATGATTAATGGTTATCCCAAATATTTAATATATTAATGAATAAATAAATAAATAAATGATTAAGTGGACTTTTAATCCATTTTTTTTGGTCTGGAAATTAAATTATTTCATTTTAAATTATGTTACATTATTAGTTTGATTATCCAATTTAATTGTCTTTCATTATAATTAAATAGACTTTCCTAATTTTTATTTATTTGTTTCAAATTATAATTCCAGGTGCCAGGTTATTCAATTCATAATTTGTAATTCTCTAATTTCTAGTTTAAGGATTTCCTTTTATTTGGATTATGACTTCACTTTATTTACTGCATGATTTCTTGATAATTCTGCGCCGTGATTATCTGTATTTTTAACAGCTAATCGGTTATTGAATTTTACATGTGACACTCTTTTTATATGCAAAATTTAGTTGCTTATTTCTTTACTATTGTATAAGTGATTCTTATATGAAATTTTAGTACATTTTTTGGTTATATTGGTTTTATAATTTTTATATGTATATCTATTTTGTGGTGAGTACATTTTGAAATTAGTTTTATTTTGAAATTTATTTTTTCTTGTTTTTGCTCAAAAGAATGTTTCGGGCCCGGATCAAAGATATGCTTAGCTGATGCTATTTCTGAGGCAGAAAAACATTCTTTTAGCATATTTGTGTTCTACCAGACCGTTGATAACGTTAGAATGCAAATATGTATTTATCCATTTCCAATTTATTCCAATTTGATTTGAAGCGATTGTCTTTGTTTTCGATCAGATTAATTGTTTCAATACTGTTAATATTTAATAATCCTTAAATTTCACTGACTGATTATCAATATATAATATATATATATACATATATATATATATATATATATATATCTTATGTAAAATATGTTGACAGAGATTATGCACATATTATCACTGGTGATCTTAATATTATTAATGACTCTAATTTAAAGAAATTTATGGAATATGGTACTAAATATCGACTCCCTTCAAAAACTAATATTTCACAGATTATACAACAGTTTTCATATGATATTGATTTGTTTATTTATAAACTCTCCATCTCTTATAATAAACCTATTGAATATTTCAATCAATGGAAATTTTTAGTGATTTCAAAACTTAAAGATGAATTAATTCAACAAAAATCAAATCTCACACATTACAATAAATCAAATCTCTTTAAATCTATCAAAGAATTGCAACAAAACTTTGTTATTACTTATGTAGATAAATCTCCTAATAATTATGCTATAATATGTAAACATTATTATCTTTCTTTACTCAGTTCATCTATATCTAATAGTACTAACTTTCATCTTACAAATCATGATCTTAAAATCAATAACCGCAAAATTCACTGCTTTTATAAATTGCTAAAGCTACCATATAATAATTTTAAATATCCTTATATTGTACTTATCCCTAAATTTCACAAAAATCCTATTAAATTTAGAACTGTCACTGTAGGGTGTAATACTTACAACAATAACGCTAACAAAATTCTCCTTGATATTCTCAAACAAATCTATGACTTAATCAGTAGATCAAAAAACTTCTTTTGCCTTAAAAATAGTTATCAACTTAAAGCCAATGTCTTATCTATGAATAATGTGACTGATATCATGACTTATGATTTTGCTGACCTGTTTAATAATATTAATTTAACGGATCTTCATCATATCATCTTTAACCTTTTTGAAAAATTTAAAAGTCAAATCTCTTTACCAAAATGCTTTTCGGCAGCATCATTTAAGACACTTTTAAATTTTATTATTCATAACAATTACATTCTACACTGTAATAAGATCTATATTCAAAAGGTCGGTATTCCACAAGGAGGATGCAGCTCGAGTATGTTAGCTGACTTATACCTTTACCATTATGAACAGGGATTATGTATTAAAAATGTCTATTTTTACCGATACATTGATGACATTATAATTTTTTATGTCAATAATTTTTCCCCTAATTTATTTAAATTTGAATATCCTTCTCACCTTACCTTAACTCATAATCTTCTCAACAATAACTGTATAAATTTCTTGGATTTAAAAATCAAACTTGATGGTAGTCAAATTTATACTGATCTGTATGACAAAAGACAAGATTTCAGTTTCAAAGTAAATTTATTTACTCACTTTACTTCTTGTCTTCATATCTCTGTTTACAGAAATATCCTACTCAATCACCTCTTTCGTATACATAATCTTTGTTCTGTTAGGTTTAAAAACAAAAATATCTCTCACATAATTAATGTTGCTACAAAAATGGGTTATCCTAAAAAATTTATTTATTCACTTGTTTATCATAAAGGGTCTTTGTCTAACACACACACAAAAAAAAAAAAAAACTACTAAGGTTTAATTAAAAAAAAAAAAAAAAAACTGGTGGATGGGTGGGCAGATGTTTGATTAAGGAGGTAGGGTGGTGTTGTTTGGCTGGTTGGTTGGGTGGGTTTGTTGCTGAATAAAATTAATTAAAAAAAAAATGTGTGGGGGGGATTACTCATAGTTACATGCTTATATTTCTGGTTGATACTATGTATTTTGAAATCTTTTATCCTTAAATTTAATTTTGTACATCTGGCTACTTGAGGCTTCCATTGTTAAGTTTGAACAATCAATCTATATGCATAACAAAAATAAGATCTTATATTATTTGGGGAAAAAAAAATCTTTTAAATTATAATTTTAATTATTAATGACTGCCCTATAATGCTTATCCTTATATGTGTACTCTTTGGCATTATTGCTTGTAATTGTGTCTGATTAAAACTTAACATTTAATACTATGATTTCAAGATTATTTAGTTTTGGGTTAATCACAAAAGTTAAATTCTTCTAATTACTTAAATGGCGCTAAAATTATCTTAATCTTGCAGTCAATACTTCTAATTACCTTAATCTTTCAGTCACTACATCTTAATTTCCCTTATTGCATTGGATTCTTCTCCTGAAATAATTTTACTGACTTAATGTTATTATAGCTCACCGATAGATGGCGCTTGCACTCTGTCTTATGATTTTATTCTTCTGTATTTAACTTTAATGATATATTATTAATGAATATGGTACGATTTAATTCAACTCTACTAGTTTTAAAATTAATTAGATATAAAATCTATTTTAACATTATCATATAATATTAACTCTGTGTAATTTATCTTTAATGAAAATGCTCTGAAGTTTCTTCGATTAATCGATATCTGTCGAGATTTTATTTTACTTCAATTTAAGTTTTGGCATCATCCTTTTCTCCTGTTAGAGTTAATTGTTATACATGTGGTTGCTTTGCTTCATTCATGTGTTCACTTTGGTTTCCATTAAGATTAAATTTAATCTTTTTTTAATCTTTGTTTTAATTTAATATTTCAATTATTTCTAATTCTTTTTGGTTTTGCTGCATCGATCGGGGTGTGAAACGATATTAATTGCTATGATTAGCAATATCGTTGTACGAAATCGTTGCGGCTCTTTAAGCTTTATGAAGCATGCACCCCTTGATAAGTATGTTTCTACGTTTAAGCATTTACATCCAAATATTTCTGTGATTTATTATTTATTAATCGTTTTCACTCTCATAAGCTTAATGGTCATTTTTATTATCATTCTGGTAGGCGTAAGTATTTTAAGTTACTATCCTAACTCATTGGTTCTTAATCTACATTGCAACTTTTTGTGTAATTCTTTCCTCTGTGTTAAATTCAGTTCTATATTTTAGTGTGCTGTTATTGTCTTAGTTCTATTAATAGCTGAATTTTATGATTTAATCTTATTACGATATCTATTATTTATATATATATATATATATATATATATATATATATATATATATATATATATATATACAACTGGTCATTAAAATTACTACACCAAGAAGGAATAATAATAACGGAATGAAGTTTGTTGGACACATACATTGTAGTAGAAAGAACAATTGATTAAAATTTCAGGAAATTTGGAGTAATATGTACTGAGAAAACAGTACATAAAACAGCGACCTCTGTGAGCAATAACAGCACATATCTGTCTAGGCATTGAATCGAACAGCGATTGGATGAAATGTACGGGTAGATCATTTCCTGAAGTTTTAACACGATGCCACAATTCATCGATTGAAGTTACTGGTGAATGGTGGGGGGCCAGTCGCTTTTCAACGATTAAACAGTCATTTTCACTGGTGCGAGATCAGGAGAACGCGCCGGCCAGATCAACAGTCGAACACATTCTGTATCAAAGAAGGTCCGGACAATACAAACAACTTGCGGTCGTGCATTATCTTGCTTAAATTTTACGCTACGGAGGCCTCGAATACAGAGCAGAGGGGCAGGACTCCTACTATTGTTCTTCCTACTATAATGTATATGCCCAACAAATTTCATTCCGTTATTATTATTCCTTCTTGGTATAGCAATTTTAATGACCAGTAGTGTATATATATATATATAAGTGTGTGTGTGTCTGTGTGTGTGTGTGTGTATATATATAATAATACAGATTTGAATATTTAATAATTTGATAATTTGATAATTTTTAATATTTGAATCCATACAGATTTGAATTTACACAAGATTCTGTTTCATTCTCTTCATGAATTTACTAAATAAAAAAATAAATGAATGAACACAAGAAAAGAAGTATTTCTTTTCTATTTATAGAACTTTTGTCACATATTTTGAAACACTTACCTCATATATATATATATATATATATATATATATATATATGTGTGTGTGTGTGTGTGTATATATATATATATATATATATATACGTGGTGTGTTAAAAATTATCGAACCTTTAGTTGGCAAAAATACGTTTGTTCATTTGGAAATCCAACGCACTAATCCCGTTCAAGAAAGTCACCTTGGTAATACACATACTTCGCCCAGCCTTCCTGTCATTGTTGGAAACACCTGAAGAGCGCATTTTTTGGAAAGGTGAGCAACCGTGCCGTCGCATTCCACATGGTATCTTCTCTTGACTCAAACCGGGTCTCGATTAGCGGAATTTTCAGCTTGGGAAATAGCAAACAATTACAGAGAGCCATGTCCGGAGAGTAGGGAGTCTGATGAACCACAGGAATACTGTGTTTGGCTATGAAAGTCTCAACCAAATGCGCATAATGGACAGACGCGTTATCATGATGTATCTTCCAAGTATTCATTGCCTACAGAACCGGTCGTTTGCGCCGCACATACTAACGGAGGCGACAAAAAGACCTCCTCTTAGTACTTCTTTGTGGTAGTTTGGCCTTGTGGTGCGTATTCATGTCGTACCACACCATAGAAGACAAAAAAAAGGGTCAACATTCTATTGGAATGTGGTTATCTTTGAAGTGTTTGTAAAACTGTTTTATTCGTGAGATGTCATCGTCCTAAAATCCTTTTGAATCTTACTGGTTTTCGATCGGGTATCGCTAATATTTTGGTAAAATTCGATGCAACATCGTTGTTCATGTTTTTCTCTCATTTTACAAAAACTAAAATCGTACGACCGCTCACTACACATCTTCAATTATTTGCTGACTGCCAGCTACTGAAGTTTTCTGCGGGCCGGTATCTCTCACTTCATTCATTTAGCCCAGAAAAAAAAAAAATATATATTTCGATACTTTTCGAACACGATACTTTTACATTAATTCTATTAAGGTTTTCATTTACATATTTAATTAATTTGAAATTCTGAAAAAAGAAAATTGTTTTTTTTTCAGAGTTAGGAGAAAATTTACAATCATTCTACTAATCTCATAAGTAGATAAAAAGTAAAAGTATATTACACTATTATTTAAAAACTACATAATAGTATAAAAATTTAAAATATATGTAAAAGATATTGTTTCTTCCAGTTTATTAAATCTCAAAACTTATTTAAAAATTCGATGCAAGTAATTATTATATATTATAATGCAAATGGAATTATGAAAAATTTTTGTTCACACACATGCAAAACATGCAAATATCTTTAAGTCTCTGTGAGATTTCAAATTGAATAATACGATGTCGCATGTTCTTATAATAAAATAAAAGAAAATATATGACAGGAAATTTTTTTATTGTAAAATAAAATACTTTTTTTTTTTTTTTTTTTTTTTTTTTTAACGTAATTCTTTTGCTCTAAACTAGGATTATTTAAATAACCGAAAGATTTCTCCTTAAGGTTATTAAATTTATGGTTAGTAAAATAAATATTTCAGAGACAGAGAGAATTATTTATGTATAAGAAGGTATCCTTGCATTCTTTGTCTAGGAACACTAAATAAAGCGCATTTTGTTAGTGAATATATGCTATGAAATAGTAATAAAATATAATAAAATATCTTTCAGCATATCACATAATTTTAAAAATCTTTAATAAACTTTATTTCCAAAGTTTCGGTTAAAATTCATCTTTAACCATCTTCAGGGAAGAATGATGTTTAAAAACCATAAACAAAGACAATTTAAGTCATTCTATGAAAACACAAATACAATTCCAAGGAAATTAATAGATGATTACATAAAGTACAAAAATATACTATATACATTTTAAAAAAAATGAGCTAAAAACACTTAAATAAACTTGAAACATGATCACTACAAGAAAAGGAAAACACTTAAAGAAAACGGAGCCAAAAGTATCATACAGCGGGGTTGCCAGAACGAAAACAATAGCAGGGTAACCATAAATTATTTCAAGCCTAAGAAATGAAGCCAAATTTAGGGGGGTGGGGGGTTATGGATATTAAATATTTACAAATTTCAGATTTTCTTTTAGTACAATTTCAAATGATTCGTAAAGAAGAGCTTGGTTTCTATCGTCAGTATTGTAAATTATCCTGGCATTTTCAAAATCGGTTTCGATGGGATTAGTGTTATAAGTACGTGAAAAAGCTGTGTTGTGTCTGTTATATTTTAAATCTGCAATATGTTCCCTCATTCTATCATAAAAAGGTCCATTGGTCATTCCTATATCATAGTTAGTTTTATTATAAATTTTATATGGGATTTCATAAACAGCATATTGCAGATTTAAAATGTAACAGACCCAACACAGCTTTTTCACGAACTTATAATACTAATCCCATCGAACCTGATTTTGAAAATGCCAGGATAATTTACAATACTGACAATAGAAACCAAGCTCTTCTTTATGAATCATTTGAAATTATTAAAGGAAAATCCGAAATTTGTAACGATTCATTATCCATAAACCCCCCTCAATTTGGTTTCATTTCTTAGGCTTGAAATAATTTCTGGTTACCCTGCTATTGTTTTCGTTCTGGCAACCCCGCTGTATGATACTTTTGGCTCCGTTTTCTTTATGTGTTTCCTTTTTCTTGTAGTGATCATGTTTCAAGTTTATTTAAGTGATTTTAGCTCATTTTTTTAAAAATGTATATAGTATATTTTTATACTTTATGTAATCATCTATTAATTTCCTAGAAGTTGTATTTGTGTTTTCATAGAATGACTTAAATTGTCTGTGTTTATGGTTTTTAAACATCATTCTTCCCTGAAGATGGCTAAAGATGAATTTTAACCGAAACGTTGGAAATAAAGTTTATTAAAGTATTTTAAAATTATGTGATATGCTGAAAGATATTTTATTATATTTTATTACTATTTCATAATTTTTAAAACAACATATATAAAACTGGAATAAATATTTCTGAATATATGCTATACAAAGTTTAAAGAATTTTTCTTTCTTTTAAATTTAGTTATATTTATTAAGTCATAAGTTTTATTCTAAAGGATTTATTAATTTTGTGTACTAGGGAATAAATTTTTCTCCCGTAAAAATGAAATAACCAAATTTTTCATTTTAACCTTAAATTGAATTAAAAATTAAGAATGTTAGTTTTAACCTTTTAGGTAATAATTCTTAAGCATGATCTTTAAAGAATCTAATATATTATTCAGAAAAATAATATGGTGTGTCACTCACAAGACCTTTCTCTTACCCTGAAATTTAATACTAAAAATACAGGTTAGAATTAAGTAGTAACTTAATAGTGGAGTACTTTTTATGTAAACCTATGTTAAAACAATTCATGTTTGGCTTCGGAAGAGTTTTATATGATAATTAGTTCTGTGTGATGGGGTCTACCGCCCCACTCAATCCCCCTTTCATTACTACACCTATATTTATACAGAATTTAAATCTGTTATTAAAATTAAAATTTCACTTAAAATTATTCAGACAACTTTCACACGGACTATTCCTCGAAAGTTCTTGATCAAACGTTTCCAGCAACAAATTTATATTAATTTGAAAATACAACTTTTGGATCTCCTGATTTTTTCATTTTTAAGTTACTCTAAGAAACACAGACAAAGATCAAACTTTAAAATCATGACTTTGGTAATCAGGAAGCTTCGAAATGTCTAAGTGCACAAAAAACAAGCAATGGTTATTTAGTTTAAAAACATGCATTATTTATCATATGTCTACGAGGAATTAATTTCCATTCCTGAGCAGTTTTCCGGGAGATGGTAAAATATTATAGTAAAGCAATTCCTCTAACAATAATAATAATAATAAAATGTTATCGCTTAAATATTTGCAACCCTGTATATCTTTTGAAGATTATGTACAAACCACATAGATATACACCTAAATATAATCCTATAGTAATAATATACGACACAACCTGAAATGCACTTTCATAAATTTTCAGCTACTGTCGCACGATAATCTAGTTCTTTTGAAAAAAAAAAAAAGTTCTAGTTCCCTGTAAATGAAGAGTGAATGATTACCCTGTCATATTCTACATGAAACATGTTTTTATGCATTTAAAAAAAATATATATTCATATCCTTTCGTGTAGTGCAGTCTATAGATGTTAAATTCTACTTGTCTGCGATCTCCCCCGTAGGTGTAATGTATTTGAATACACTTGAGTGTCCCTGTACACGAACCATTTGCTTCATCTCTACGAAAATCTTAGTGTAGCATCCCTATATCATAGACATTTAAGATACCGAGTATAGAGTCTCTGCTGCTCTTTGTTTTTGAGGTATGCTGGTAACAGACACATATAAACATACAGACACATAAATAGACACGTACACAGACTTATCGCTAAAAATACGATTTTTTTTATAAGGCACCTCAAAATGTATAAATATAGCAAAAACTCACTTTTCAAAATTTGACTCAAAAACAATACTTTCCCTGCCGTATTGGTAGGAGAAAGTAAAAAAAAAAAAAAAAAAAAAAAAAAAAAAAAAAAAATCAGTTTTACCATATTCCCCTTGTTAATCACAAATGAAAATATTGCTTGATTTCATTCTAAATAGAAATGTCTAATATTTTTTTCATCTTTTATAAAATATTTATGCATTCAATGCAAATATTGAAAAAAAAATCATTTTTTTTTTCTTTTAATAGAAACTCGTTCTCTGTGTCTAAACAATTAGATAAACTTCACGAAAGATATGATCTTATTTTTTTCAAGTAGAAAACGCGTTTTAGGAACATACATTGCATTAAAACTGTTGAAAAATTTGCTTGTTTCTGGATTAATTTTGTTCAAATTTGCATTTATATGTTCATAAAAATTTAAAGCAAAAAACAGGCGTGTGTATTTTTTTCAAAGTTGGGAGAAAAATTACAAACGATTATTTTATTGCTCAGAAAATAAAACTGTTACAAGAATAAATAAAATTTCAATTTGATTGAATAATAATTTAAAATCTACATAAAAGTATACAAATTTAAGGTTTATTCGATAAATGCTGTTTCTCTCAGTTTTTTTAAACTTTCAAACTTATTTGAAAGTTCAATCCGAATCATTATTTTATAGATAATATCTCTTTGTAAATTATTTATTTATTTTATTTATTTATTTATTTATTTTTAACTGCTTACGCATTATTCATACAGAGACTTACAAAATAATATTTGTTAAGAATGCAATATATTATAATACAAATAGAATTAGAAAGAAATCGTGTTCGTACACATGCAACTATTTTAAAGCCTCTGTGAGATTTCAAAATGAATAATACAATGTCGCATATACTTATAATAGATAAAGTAAATTATATGACAAGAAATTTTTGTTGTGAAAAATAAATTAAAATAAAAAACATGCTTTTTTATATTGTTATTTTGCTCTGAACTAGAATCATATGAATAACCAGAAGATTTCTTCTCTAAATAATTAAAATTAAGGTTAGCAAAATAAATATTTTGTAGAAATAGCGTAGAATTATTTATGCATAGGAAGACACGCCTTTCTTGTTTAGGAAGACTACATATTGTATATACAGTTATTGGACATATATTTTGAAAAGTATTAAAGGATTTTTTCCTTTATAAATTTAGCTATACCTATTAAATCATAAGTTTAAATTTTCAAGGTTTTATTAAAATTGTAAATTAGGGATTTTTTTTCTTTCAGTAGAAATAAATTTACAAAACGTTTTTCAATTTGAAACTTTATTTAAAAAAGTTTAGGTATGTTAGTTTTGATCTGTTAGATATTGTTGTTGATGCATTACCTAGAACTGAAGCAAATGTATTTTTTAGAAAAATTAAACATTTGACAGGGGGAGGGGGGCGACACACCAAAACGTTTCCCTGATTGTTCAAACAGTATTTTTATATGAGAAATTTTAGTTGTAAGTTTCCACGATTAACTAAGTAAAAAAATATTGTAAAAATATACTGCAGGAAGAATCAGGGGTAAAAGGTGAATCTGTTGCCGCCCTGTTTAAAACTCCTTCTTTATTCTTAACTAGCAGGCTACGCCCGCTTCGCTGGTCACTATATTTAAAGGCATTCTCAAGAGAATTGGATAAGTATTTATTTTTAACATCACATTATAAATAAAAACTTAATAAAAATAATAATAATTTATAAATAAATAAATAAATAAACATTGAAATTGCTCTAGACCTTGCTTCGAGTACCCGCTGCCTGCGACATCTCGTTTTTTCCACCCGTGCTGCATCGGAGGTCCAGGTTCCCACTGTCTGCAAAAAGGTCTTTCCCGGGCTCTTCAATCTGGGTATTTATCGGCGAAATGTAGATCTTCTGTTATTTAAGAACCACGATTTTAAATATGACTGTATCTCAGCAGCTGTTATATGTTTTTGTTTTTCAACCATGTGTTTTATAGCCTCCGTTATTTACACTGTATTACGACCAGTATAGCAAAATAAAATAAAAAGTGTATTTTAATTTAAAAGGAATTAAATACATGAAAAACATATAAATTTTAATCAGTTTAATCCTTTTCCACTATATACTACCATTTCCCCCCCAACAAATATGTATAAAAAAAGGGGGGGGGATTTTTATTTTAAAGGAATTAATTTAAAATGAAAAATAAAAAGTTGTTATACTATAAAAATTATACATAAACATAACAATTTATTTATATTGCATTACCATTTGATTTTCAATAATTTAAAAAAAATCGTCTTTAAATGAATGTATTAAATAAAAAATAAATAGTGAAATAACCGTTGCTATTACAATCAAAGAATTAAATTTATGAAAAATGACGCATTAAAGCCAATATTTAAAATCGAAAAAGCATTAATTTAAAAAAAAAAAAAAAAAAAAAAAATCACATTCGAAATTCGAAAATATCTCGATGAGGTGCACATATGCAGGGTCCCAGGTACCTACATGCCAAATTCGGAAGCTCTGCGATCAATAGTGTTAGCACCAGAGCGCAGACAGACACACACACACTCTTCTTTATTTATATAGACTAGCAGGCTACGCCCGCTCCGCTGGTCACTATATTTAAATGAATTTTCGAAAGAATTGAATTAATATTTATTTTTTTGCACCACATTATAGAAAAAAACTAAAAAAAAAAAAAAAAAAAAACAGAAATTGCTTCAAACCTTACTTTGGGTACCCGCTGTCTACGGCACCCGCACTGCATCAGGTCTAGGTTTCCCATGCCTGCAGAAAGATGTTTTCCGGGCACTGCAATCTGGATATTTATCGACGACGAAGACGGGGGGGGGGGATCTGTTTCAATTTAAGAACTACGATTTTAAAAGATGACTGTATCTCAGCATCTATTAAATATTTTAGTTTTGAACCATGTATTTTATAGCCCATGCTATTTACACTATATTACGATTTGATTCGGAACAATGTAATCAAATAAAATAAAATAAAACGTAGATTAATATATATATAAACAAATAAATTTTAATCAATTTAATTCTTTTACTACGTGTATACTACCACTTCCCCGAGAAATACTGTAAATTAAAAAAATAATAATAATAAATAAATGTTTTTCCTTTTAAAGATATTAATTAAAAAATGAAAAATAAGAAGTTGTTCTACTATAAAAAAATAAACATAACTGTTATAAATATGTTTTTAAATTTAAAACTAATTATACTTAATTTTTGCTACTGCATTAAGATTTTATTTTCAATAAATATAACAAATTAAAAAAAAAAAAAAAAAAAAAAAAAAAAAAAAAAAAAATCGCCTTCAAATGAATGTATTGAATAAAAATAAGTTGCGTAATAGCCGTTGCTAAGATACGCAGACGATTGAAGCAAAAGAATAAATATGTGCAACAAAAAGCATTAAAGCCAATATTTGAAATTAAAAAAAAACATTAATTTAAAAAATTCAAATTCGAAATTCGAAAAAATATCGATGAGGTGCACACCTGCAGGTTCCCAGGTACATATATGCCAAATTTGCAGGCTCTGCGATCAGTAGTGTGAGCACAAGGGCGCAGACAAACACACACACAGACACACATACACTTCTCTTTATTTATATAGACTAGCAGGCTACGCGCGCTTCGCTGGTCACTATATTTAAATGAATTTTCGGAAGAAGCGAATTAATATTTATTTTTTTACACCGCATATAGACAAAAATTGAAAAAAGAAAAGAAAAGAAAAGAAAAGAAAAGAAACTGAAATTGCTCCAAACCTCGCTTCGGGTACCCGCTGTCTACGGCAGTTCTTTTCCCGCCCGCATTGCATCAGTTCTAGGTTTCCCATGCCTGCAGGAAGATCTTTCCCGGGCACATCAATCGGGTTATTTATCGACGACAGGTGGGATCTGCTACTATTTAAGAACTACGATTTTAAAGATGACTGTATCTCAGCATCTATTTAATATTTTAGTTTTGAACCATGTATTTAAGCCCATGCTACTTACACTATATTACGATTTGATTCCAACCAATGTAATAAAATAAAATAAAATAAAAAGTAGAATAAATATATATATAAACAAATAAATTTTAATAAATTTAATCTTTTTTACTATGTATATACTACCATTTTTCCCGATAAATACAGTAAATAAAAAAAAATGAATAAATAAAAGTTTTTCTCTTAAAGGAATTAACTAAAAAATGAAAAATAAGAAGTTGTTCTACTATAAAAAATCAAACATAAGTGTTATAAATACGTTTTTAATTTAAAACTAATTATACTTATTTTTTTCTACTGCATTACGATTTTATTTTCAAAAAATACAACAACCAAAAAAAAAAAAAAAAAAAAAAAAAAAAAAATTCGCCTTCAAAAGAATGAATTAAATAAAAATAAGTTGTGTAATAGCCGTTGCTAAGATACGCAGACGGTTGAAGCAAAAGAATTAAATTTATAAAAAAATGAAGCATTAAAGGCAATATTTAAAATCGAAAAAACATTAATTTTAAAAATTCAAATTCAAAATTCAAAAACATCTTGATGAGGTGCACACCTGCAGGGTCCCAGGTACCTGTATGCCAAATTTGGAAGCTCTGCGA
This sequence comes from Salticus scenicus, assembly GCA_963930645.1. Classification (NCBI taxonomy): domain Eukaryota; kingdom Metazoa; phylum Arthropoda; class Arachnida; order Araneae; family Salticidae; genus Salticus; species Salticus scenicus. The sequence goes on from OZ005649.1 coordinate 95,031,965, forward strand.
TGAATAGTGTGAGCACCAGAGCGCAGACAGACACACACACACACACACAGACACTTCTCTTTATTTATATAGATAAGGGAATAACAGTGCTTGGTTTCATTTTAACTAGAAGTGTTTAATATTATTGCCTTGCACAAGTACATTATTCTATCATTAATGAATTGCTTTAATTATCATTTTATTTTATAATTTATTGAAAGTTTTATTTATTTATTTATTTTTTAAGGAAATTGATTTTTAAGATAATTTTTGAAAAAATTGCCATTTTTTAAGCTATGAAAGCGCTTTATAATTGTAAAGAAATGTTTTCGATCTCTTTTTTTTTTTTTTGTAACGTAAATTTATGTAAGTTTTTTTTTTTTTTTTTTTTTTTTTTGGTAAGTCTTTCCAAGAGTAAATAATGAGCATAAATTAAGGCAATGCGTTTTAATCGGAATTTCTTCGTGGGAAGTCATTTTATGTTGTCCTGCAATGCATTCTTACAGTTTCCAAATGCCAAGGGAAAGTCTAAACAATTTCGGACTTTCACAATAATTGCATAGATTAGAATTTTTAAAGTTCGACTGCGAAATTTAATATGATTTGAAAAATAAAGCGTTAAAATTTATTAGAATCATCTTTTTTCTAGTAAACCAAAACTCTATAATCTTCGGAAGTTCACACCATTTTTATAGTTCATGTATATATTATTTCATTTTAATTATTTATTTTTTTGTTTTTTGTATTCCTCAATATTGATTTTGGCTCTTAATCTTATAGGGAAATGTTTATATATTTAAACTAGTTTCCCATTATGAATTTACTTAAAAATAATGTTGATAAAAATGATGCATTTATGTTTATTTAATATGTTAATTATTATTTTTATTAATTTTAAATCGAATATTTACAATATATCATTATTTATCACAAAATAAAGTTAAAAAAAAAAAAAAGGAAAGTATTGTAATCATGTCAAAAATCAGAATTTCAGATTTTAATGATTCTATACGTTCCAAGGTCCCCTGAGTCCGTTTTCATTATTTTTACGATTATGTATGTATGTGTGTATGTATGCGTGTGTGTATGTATTCGTGTATGTATGTGTGTGAGTGAACACGCTAGCGTCTAAACGCTTTCCTCGAATGAGCTGTAAGTTGGTACGCATGCTGCAGGTCACCGTAACACGAATCCTATTGATTCTGATGAATCTAGCACTTATAGTTTTTTTGTACAGGGATACAAAGAAAAATTCTTTATCATTATGGTCTATGGGACCAAAATCTTAAAAAAGCGATAGCATCTAAACGCCTTATTCAAATGAGCAAAGAAAAATGTACACATGTTATAGGTCACAGTTCTACGAACTGTATAGATTTTTGAGAATCTAGCACTTATAGTTTTTTTACACGGGCACAAAAAAAAATTCTTTATCATTATGGCCTATGGGGCCAAATTTTTTAAAATGTGATAGCGTCTAAACGCCTTATTAATCTGAACAAAAAATTTGTACACATGTTATAGGTCACAGTTGCGGCAATTGTATAGTGAATTTAGCACTTACAGTGTTTTTACAGGGGCACAAAGAAATTTTTTTTTATCATTATGGCCTATGGGGCCAAATTTTTAAAAGTCCGATAGCATCTAAACGCAAAATTCAATCGAGCTGAAAATTTATATGAATATTATAAATCACTGTTGCACTAACTATAAGCATTTTGTGAATCTAGCATTTATAGGTTTTTTTCAGGGACACAATGAAAAATTCTTTGTCATTATGATCTATGGGCTCAAAGTTCAGTAGCGTTAAATAAAACATCGTGTAATATATGAATAAAAATACTCAAACACTCTATTATGGCTTTCTCTCTTTTGTTTGTTTGACAACTCCTCTTTCTTTACTTTATCTACAAAACTGTTAATTACTCAATGTTCGGAAAGTCGAGTGGAGTCACTCCAGATTTTTATTATTATTATTATGGATTTTATGTATTTAAATAAATAGAGAATTGTTTCATTTATTTATTTATTTTTATTTTTTACTTTTTATTTTTTTGTTTTTAATGCATGATTTACTATGTATTGAACTTTGGTAAATATTTTAGCATTTGATATCATATCGAGTGAAACGGAAATATTAATAAGAAGTCGACAAGTCAAAATACATAATAATAATTTAAGAAATATAAAGTAAAAACAGTTATTGTTACAGCTATTTATTAAATTATTTGATGTTTGGAGCAATGGTTATAGAAGTGACACACTAAATATGGTGGTTGGAAAAAAAAAAAAAAAAAAAAAAGGACGTTACTTTTTTAAATATTAGAATATTGGTTGCAAGCAAAAATGCTTATTTATCACTATTCTTTTCGTGAAATGGTAAACACTTGCACATATTATTGGAGAGAATGCAAAATCACATAACATATATTTTTAAATTCCATTTTCCCATTAATTTAATTATTAACGATCATTTATATATATGTATATTATTTTATTTTTATTTTTATTTTATTATTATTTTTTTGAACGTGAAAACGAATAATAATAAAAAAAGTATTATGTAGTGAATCAACATAGGTATTATTTAATTATTTTTACTTTCCGAACACTATAGTGAGGAAAGTATTGTAAACATGTTAAAAACCCGAATTTGACACATTTTGATGTTTCTATACGTTTCGAGGTCCCATGAGACCGTACTCACTATTTTTACGATGTTGTATGTATGTGTGTGTGTATATGTGTGTGTGTATGTGTGTGTGTGTGTGTATGTGTGTGAGTGAACACGCTAGCGTCTTGATCGAATAAGCTAAAAGTTGCTACGTATATTGCAAGTCGCCATAGTACAAACCCTATAGATTTTGGTGAATCTAGCACTTATAGTTTTTTTACAGGGAAACCTGGAAAAGTTCTTTATCATTATGGCCTATGGGGCCAAATTTTTAAAAGTGCGATAGCGTCTAACGCTTTATTATTATGAGCAAAAAATTTTTACACATATTATAGGCCACAGTTGCACGAACTGTATAGATTTTGGTGAATTAAGCTCTTACATTTTTTTTTTTTTTTTTTTTTTTTTTTTTTACAGAGACACAAAGAAAAATTCTTTATCATTATGGTCTATGGGACCAAATTTTTAAAGTGTGATAGCGTCTAAACGCCTTACTAATCTGAGCAAAAAATTTGTACATATGTTATAGGTCACAGTGGCACCAACTGTATAGATTGTGGTGAATGTAGCACTTACAGATATTTTACAGGGACATAAAGAAAAATTCCTTATCATTATGGCCTATGGGACCAAATTTTTAAAAGTGCGATAGCATCTAAACGCCTTATTCAACTGAGCTGAAAATTTATATGAATATTATAAATCGCTGTTGCACTAACTATAAGCATTTTGGTGAATCTAGCATTTACAGGTTTTTACGGGGACACAACGAAAAATTCTTTATCATTATGATCTACGGGCTCAAAGTTCAGTAGCGTTAAATAAAATATCGTGTAATATATGCAGAAAAGTACTCAAACACCCTATTATGGTTTTCTCTCTTTTGTTTGTTTAACAACTCCTCTTTCTTTACTTTATCTACAAAACTGTTAATTACTCAATGTTCGGAAAGTCGAGTGGAGTCACTCCAGATTTTTTTTATTTATCCTGACGTCAATTTAGATCATTGTTGACCTAGACCGCTGCGATCCTTTAAGGTATTTCGACAGCTGTTTTAACCGTCAATGTTTCCCACAATCAATAATGTATCAGACATTATTTGTAAGTAAATCTGGGTTGTAAGTCGGATGTTTAAGAAATTATAATTGAAATTCTTCAGTTCTATTCTGTGATTATCATGGCAGGGTACGTCTCATTGGAAGAAAAACATTATGATAGGCTTTGACGTTTTCTTGAATTTCATTCTAAAGCTTAAACAATTTCTTAGGAAGTAGCAGGCATAATTTCAACCAATTTTAAAAAATAATAGTGAAATATTTCTTCAGAATCTCTTGTCAGTAAGTCGTTATCAGTTACTGATATTAAATTTTAGTTCTGAAGGGGAACCATAATTGTTCTATATAACTGAAAATATATTAGATTAGATTTGATTATGATATAACCATATTTCAGGTCTAGCGTGAAACTGCAAAAGTTTACCACCTTTAACTTTTGAGCTCAATATTTGTAATTCAGTTGTGTATGTGTGGAATTTCAATTCATTAATTCGAAATATGTGTTGTACAGTTGGATTGAACTGACTTCTACCGTCTTATATAAAGCGAATTATTACTAATTTCCAAACTTCCGTAATAAGTGACTTACTCTCTTATTCATTACTTATAAAATAAATCTGAAAAACATTACTATTTATGGTAATTTTTTTGAAAAAATATCTAAATAAATGTTTAAAAAAATACTAAAACATGTCATTTATAAAAATATTTTATAAGATTAAAATCAACTTTGAGATATATATTTGATTAAGAAACGTCTGCATAAATGTATATCAGCATCTTGGAAAAAAATATTTTTCCATAATTCAAAAGAACATACATTATTTTGATAAATTGTGTACAAAACAATAAGAAAAATACTCTTTTCTTCTTTCCCAAACATTATATTGTTCGTTGGATTTCACTATCTATTCTTTCAACGGCTTCTTTACTTAGTCATTATTTGGAATTCAAAGGTAAAGGGGAGCAAATGATTTTAAATATGCAAAAATTTAAGGAAAACGTCACTGCATCACTAAAATAAAAATGCAGTGCTAACAAGGAATTTTTCAAAGTTTGTTTTCAGTCTTCTGAGAAATTGTAAAAGTAAATTTAAGTAAAAAAAAAAATAGTTTTATCTGCAAAATATGCTTTTGAAGGATGTTGAGCAAACGAACATCACAAAAAGAAATTGCCCATTTGAAAGTTTATTTTTACATGTACATTTATTAAAACTAATTTAAGTTGTCTAAATACAAAACGAAAAAGATATAACATCGTAAATATATTTTAAAATATGTATGTTTTTGAAATTCTTATATTAAATCTAATTGTTTAATACAAAATAAAATCATCAACATCATTATTTAAGGGAAAAAAAGTGACTAAATAAATGAAGTTGCTGGTATAAAACTTTAATTGTAGGAATAGTAGTCTAATCAATTAAAAAAAATAATGTATTAATGTACACTTCAAGGCTTTAATTATATAACATATATATAAATGCGAATGCTATGGAAATGCGTGTCTGTTCAAATTATCTTGAGAAATCAAAAACAAAAATAGAAATTGAAACGATTCAATATAATATATATATAAGTTGAGTTCCAAGGGTGAGTTAGAAGAGTGAATTGTGTATAATGTGAGTTGTAAGACCCCATAAGTCAGCAGCCTTTTTAAAATTTCATAACTATTGAATGATTTGATAGAATTGAATGCTGTTTGCAAAAGAGGCATTCTAGTAAAGGAGGATTTTTTTTGGTAAAGAAAGTTTAATAATAAGGCTATTTGTCCATAGAGGGCGTTTTGCGTGATCAAATCACACATCTTTATAAAACACTGTACTTATTCTCATGCTTTGGTTTACAGGCATCCTATTCAAAAGCTGGCAGAAATGAGGAGCCGGGTTCGGTCCGAGGTTGGACTCGTCGGCCTAGCATTTTGGAATTCTCCGTGGTTTTCTCTGAAACTTGTGTACAAACGGACTAGGACACTTTAGAAAGATCCTCACGGAGGGCACTCCCCCTCAGGGCTAGGACCCTAGTGCAATAAAGCGGCCTAAATCCCCCCAACCCAACAACAACCTATTATATGTGCCCGTCGTCAACACAAATTACAGTTTGCAAACGAGATATAACATTGCTAACTTCATCTTCAGTTGGCGGTTTTTACTTGAGGGAAAGCATTTTCACCAATAATGTTTTATTCCCAAAGTCTGCATCGCAATTAAAACTTCATATATGCACAAGTAAAATGCAAAATAAAAAATTAACTGTTCTAATCGCAAAATTGTACAATTTATAGGACTTTCATCTGTATATTTTTCTTTCACATCCATGCGAAAATTTTAACAATTATTCTAACTATCGCCGACAAAAAAAAAAAAAAAAAAAAAATATATATATATATACATATATATATATATATATATATATATATATATATATATATATATATATATATATTTGCCCTTGACAAAAAGAAAAAAAAAACTTACATACATACACACACACACACATATATATATATATATATACCGAAAATGATTCTTTCGCAAACCGCGTTTAATTATATCAATTCATTCAATAGTTATGAAATTTTAAAATGACTATTGATTTATGGAACACCCTGCATATATTAATGTATGACGAACCACTGATACTTTTTAATAAATACGAAATCTATTATAAATGAGTTATTTGATACTATTATAATTTTTTATTTCGAAATTATTTTAATGTACAGTAACATATATAGTAATAAATCATTATAAGCAGCTAGAGTCATATCGCTCAGTGACCATTGTGACAATTTTATACACTATGCAGAGAAGCTACTTAATTTTATTTTCTGTTTTTCTTTTTTCTGTTATGTTTAAATTCCAAAGATTAATTTATTTGTGTTTATTCACTGATATGACCATCTGTCAGAGTGAAAATATTTTTTACAGATAATCTATTTTTTGCTTAAAATAGAACATAATAAAAAAGGAAAAAAATGCCCAATTGTTTTTAAGGACATAAATAACTAAACATCTCAGATGTAACAATTGATCTGAAAATTTGTAATTAGTGAAAAATAAGTTTCCAGTTATAATTAGATTTCTAACGAAGGGAAATAAAAATGCAAGTATTTAGTATGTTTTACTATTTTGCGAAAAAATGAATTTAAAATGTACTGAAGATCTAGAAATTGATCTATAACTATAGTAAAATAAATTGTCAATGATGAGATTTCTTAATGTTAGTGATGTAGAAAGATTGAGATGTTTCGGAAGAATGTATCATGTAATTTTATAAAGAAAATAAATTTTTAGTTTTATACACAGTAACCTTTTAACAATACTTTAACTGACAGATTTTTTTAAATGTTAACTAAATCAACTTGTTCCGATTTTTCAATATAATGTGCCAGAGAGAAGAATAACTATCACTGCATAGTTAAATAAGCTATACCATAGATAATTCTATAAACAGCTATGAGGGAATGACATAGTCCTTTTTCATTCTGTTAACAAAAGTATTATTGAAAATTTAGAAAAAAAGTTAATTAAAGAAAATTCCAAGCTGCTTCGTTTTCTTTGCTTGTGTGTAAAAGGAATTAAGTAATACATTGAACACTTTGATTTTCCCTTCTTTAATAAACAAATCAATACAGTAAACTGGCATGTGTAAATTTAACAATTTTTTTTTTTAAATGCACTAAATTTATAAGTTATGATGAATAAGTTATTATAAAGAAACACATTTAATATGTATATATATATATATATATATATATATAGTTGATTTGAAAAAAAATCTCTGAAAATAATCATAATACAATTATATAAATATTTTAAGTTAATTTCAAATAAAAATAATTTCTATTGTAGCTCGTAATCTTTGAAATAAATAAATAAAAATATATATATATATAAATATATAAGGCATAAATTTTTATTTTTTATAAATATTAAGCTTTACAAACAGATTGATTTTCTTTTTTTACATAATATGTATGTTTGTGGATTATACAAGACAAATGCACTTTTTTAAGTGAATACACAGTTTTTTTTTTTAATCTGTGAAGTTTGTCAGCCTTTAATATTTAAATTTATTCGAAATATTTGAAATATTTTCGTTATCTGTCAAAGGCTTTTTGAATAATGTATACGTTTCATTCCAGTGTTAACAGAATGATGAATGATTTTTTTTTTTTTTTTTCTTAAACAGCAATGAGTTTAATATATATTTTTTGATGAAGAAACATGTTAGAAATAATTTCTTATTGAAAATAATAATAATAATAATAATTTGCAAAACTAGGTATTTAAAACATAATTTGAGATTTTCTTTAAATAACAGTTTAAATATTTTGAAATTTTTAAACACACGTATTTAAGAAGTGTTTATTAAAATGCTATAAGTTTAAAAACTTTTTTTTTTTATTATTATTATTACATATCACATTAATAATACTTTAAAGTTTACACCTAAAAAAATAAATATTAAAAAAATAAAAATAAATAAAAAAATAAAATAAATAAATAAAATAAATAAAAGAATATTAAACACAGAGTTTATTATACGCTGACTATATTAGAATGCCTTTATAAAAGAAAAAGTTTAAAAATTACTACATGTATTCAATTACGGTAATAACTTACTGAATCTAAATACTCACTCATTTTGTTTGCAATCCCATGCTTAGAACTAAAACTTTAATATACAATAAATTGGAATAATAGTACATTTTTTGATTAAATTTTCAAAGAATTTGTGCCTCACCCTGCCTTTCCACAGAGACTCGTGAAATGGTGTACGTAACCAAATTACCATTGCTTAGTTATTATTCTAACTCTTAATCTCATAGTTTGTCATTAACTTTTTAAACTATCTAGCACTAATTAACGTTATAATCAAAGTCATTCAAATGTTATTCATTGCGTAGTTTGCATTCGTGTTTATTCAATATTAATTCTTATATAATTTATTAATTAGCTAGATAAGAAGTGTTCTCTAGCCAAATTTCATATTAAAATCGTAGTCTGTGTTCAGTGCAGTTTCGTCCGAGATATTACTTGGAATTCAATTATCCTAGAGTGAAATATTTAAGAATGAAGACGAATATGACGTCAATTATGTAGCTGGCAAGTATATTGGTAATATAAAACCATTATACGCCTTATAGTTTAGTGAAATCGCATGTCACTGATTTTCACTATGTTGAAGGAGTGTAGTCCTATCACCCTTCCCACTAGTTAAAAGCTTTTAATTAATATTTTTTTAAAGTTTACTTTCGTCTTGACTCTTCATAACTTAAATACACAACTACAGAAATATGAAGAGGTCGTACAGGTCCATTAATAATTTATATATATATATATATATATTAATAGCAAGACGTGACATAAAAACATGGATAAGGGGCATTTCTGCCACAAGACTAATGTAAAACTTTATATAACTATTTATTTATTAAAAAAAAAAAAAAAAAAAAAAAAAAAAAAAGTTAGGTGAAGTTTGTAAAAATATTTTGGCATTATACTTAACTTTTTCCAGAATACGAGTATCATAGAATAAGATGGAGGAAACGAACCAGAAGTAGCAATGTGGACTTAAAAAATTTATTAAATTAAAAGTTTTAAAAATTGAAAAAAAAAAATATATATATTATATATATATATATTAAAACACAACATATAAACCATAAAGGACGCAAATTACCCAGTTGTTGTAGAATCAATCAAATACAGGGTATCTAATTGTAACGTTTATTATCTAGGAGGATTAAGTTGCATCTCCATGACTCGGAAATCTACAGCAATTCAGGGCACGAAAGAATTTCATATCGCGGCTGTCTTCACAGACACATCAAAAATAAATTGGATCCAGTAGGGAAATATTACTTTTAATCATAAATGTACATAATCAAAAGGAACATTGCTCAATTACAGCGTTCGAAGTTTTGTCCACCAACTTCAACACAGTCCACACATCAACGTCCTGCGGAATTCCGAATATTCTGGAATAATGAAGGTTTACGTCAAATTTCTTCGGCAGCTATCCGATTCGTTTAACCAGCTCATTGCCGTCGTCAACTGTGTGACGCCTGCATTGAAGTCGGTGGACTAAATTTCAAGTATTACCTTTGATCAATGGTCTTTCTTTCGAAGTATATTTATCATTAAGATAAATATTCACATACGTGGAGAGTTTTTATTTTTGATGTTTCTATATACACCAATGCGCATAGAATGCATATCTGATTCTGCGTTTCCGAATGAATGCCATACCATTCCCAGTCTTCGCGGTGTACTCTACCCCTACTAGCTCAGTACAGAGACTCGCTGAATTCATAATTGAATCTAAAAACGTCAAAACAATTACATGTTTTGGTGTTGGTTATACTATGACTTGAGTTATGCCGAATCTTACACATAGCATTCAACAAATATATTTATAACAATTCTAAATAGTATATAAAATTTCTCTTTAAAAGCATGAGGATAAAATGATTTACAGTTATCATATTTTAAGTTTAATGTCATTAGACAAAATTTACAGAAAGTTATTTTTTTTTTCCATTATTATTATTATTATTTTTTTTTTTTTCAAAGCAAAATAAATATTTCATAAAAATAAATATTGAAAATAATACTTTAAATATATAAAATGAAAAGAAGCTTGAGGTGATTTTTCTACATTTTAATAATTTATGCTATTTCTTGTAACTTACAAGTCCGTATGAATTAATGAAATTTTAAAACCTCTCTATTTCTTTATATATGCACCAAACCATAAACTTTTACAACGTGCATTTTTACAGGTCCTTCAAATTTCTCTGAACTAAAAAATGCACTGAAGCAAATGATTTTAAATATGCAGAGTCTCAGAGAGATGAGAGCTTCACTTCGCTACATCAGTTGACAGAAAGAAAAATGGAATGTATCAAAGAAAGGTTTTAAAACAGGTTTCCAGTCTTAAACGTAAACTGAAAAATTCATATGAAATGAAAGATTTGATCTTCAAAACCAAGATTTATAAACAAAACATATATATGGCAAAATGTTTAATAAATCTATATGAAAAGATTTTTATATATGAATTAGTTTTATGATTTAATAAAAAAGAATATGCTCATCCAAAAGTGAATGAATATATATATATATGCATATTTATTTTTGAAACTTTTTCAATGTAAAATGAAACAAGGTAATGGTTTTTAAAGTATATAAAACATGGTTTGTGGAGAATTCGCGTGTGATTATAAAAACAAGGCAAACTCCAACGTCTACAACGCCAAATGGAAATAATTGGAAAGCGGACATCTGTTTCAGTAGCATTTAGAGTATATATATATATATATATATATATATATTTATATTTCCTTATTCAGACGGATCCTTTTTTTTTTGTTGTTTGTTTGTTTGTTTGTTTCTAGCAAATAAACATAATGAAAACACTTTCTTCGTTTCTTTCTTTAACATCAAGTTATGTATATATATATATAACTAGATGAATTAAAATTGCGCAACTCTCTGCAGATTATTTATTTATCTATTTTTAACACGCTTTTATTAGCTTTACCTGTATGTATGTTTGTATGTATAATGTATGTTTTAACCGCTCTGGGAGCAAACAAAAATTCTGTATTGTAAAAACAGACTTTCCCTACGTGAACGCTGTGGCTGTAAGGTAAAGATCCGCGCAACAAACAAAAAGGTATAGCGTTCGAGCCCAGTCAGGGGAGATTTTTTAAAAATGGTTTTTGTTTTATTCTAAATTATTTTAATTAAAGATTTAAATGTATGTAAATATTATGGTGTGTCATTCACACGATTTTCTCTTACCCTGCATTTTAATACTAAGATAGATATTTTGTGCTTTTTAGTCCACATTTCTATAAAAGCGTGTTCTTTATTTTTTTTTAACTATAATGTTATTATTATATTTAGTTTAAAAAAAATTATTCATATATTTAATTGATGAATACTACTTTCATTTTCATGTTGATATATATGTTTTATTTAGTAAACAATATTTTATTTTGAAATTATATTTAGATTTTATTGTTGAAAAAGATTATTATTTATTCCCCAAATTCTTATGTACTGACCGTCATTCATTACGATATGTTTGTGAATCTCAACATAATTTAATTGTTGCGAAATTATTTCTTCGATAGAATAAAAAAAAAATAAAAAAGTATATTTATTTTAAATAAGGAAAATAAATTAGAAAAATTATAAATATCAGTCGTATCGTTACAAATAATGTACCAAATGAAAGTGAAAATTTTTGTGAATCCGATGGATTAAATAAACAGCTTATCGATTGGACAATTAGATTAGTTTTTAAATTATTAAAGTATGAATTTTAAGTGGCAATAGCAGAAGATTGTATGGAAACCGTCAGTAGAAATAAACAAGAAAGAAAAATCATGCAGCACGTATTGACTAGTAACACTTTCCAACTGTACGTAAATGTTCTATGGAATAACTTTTAATATTCTTTCCCTACGTTATAACACAACAAACAGAAGGACTGAAAAACATACAGATAGACTAATTGATTTTAAAATTACTCTTAGGCATTTTGGAAAGTATTAAAAAAGCTTAATGCAAAAGAAAATGCAGCCGTTAGATTATAATTACAGATTTTGATATCTCTGAATATTTTAGTGTAGCCTTGTAAATCAGAAAGTTAATCATATCATATTCTATACAAAACATTATTTTAGAATATAAACAATACATTTCGATATTTTTATGATTTTTTCAGTAGAAAGACTTTTAAATATAACTTTCAAAAAATTCTGTCCTAAAACATAATGCATTGGCATTATTTTTTTTGCTATTGTACCTGTAAACAAACAAGTTGTACAGGACCTATTAATGTCATTTTAAATGGGGAACATTCTATACAGAAAATATTTAAAAAATAACACTCATAGAACACAATGCTTTCGATTGCTTTTAGGTGTCCCTGTACACAAACCAGAAGACATATTCACTCCATTTTCAATATGGAACATCAGATAATTAACTTCAATAAAATATATTAGTTTCGAAAATTCCATAAATATTTTCAGGAGTTAGAGCACGGGCAGACAGATAGACAGACAGATGGATAGATACACAAACTGAAATCATATTCACGCTTAAAAATGTTAGAAACTGTTAAAAACGCTTAAAGTAAACGAAAGTACAATTCTAGCAATTTTTTATTAATAGCTCTTAATATAAATGGATGTTTTTGCGTCACCCTGTAAATCTAATGCAAATCAAGCTACATTCTATGCAAAGATTTTTTTTTTTTTTTTGCATTTAAATAACATATTTCAATTACCTAAAAGTTCGTGGAAAGTAAAGTTATTAAAATCTGATTTATAGAAATATCTCTCATAGAACGCAATGCTTTGGAATAATTTTGAGTGTCCCTGTACATAAATCGATGGTTATATTCTCCTGCATTTTATACAGGAAACATCCAACAGTGAACTTGAATAACATATTTGAATTTTATTAAGATATGTTCACAGTAAAGGTGTGAAAATATGGTTTATAGAAATACCTCTCATAGAACACAATGCATTGAAATACTTTCGGGTGTCCCTGTTCACCTACCAATAGAGGTATAAAATCAATTTTCAATAGGGAAAGTCCGATAGTGAACTTGAATAACATATATCAACTTCAAGAAATTCCATAAATATTTACAGGAGTTAGAGCACGGAGAGACAGACAGGCAGATACACAAAACAGAAATCATATTCACACTTAAAAAAAGTTAGAAAGTGTCAAAAACACTTAACGTAAACGAAATTACAATTCTAGCAATTTTTTATTAATAGCTCTTAATATAACTGGATATTTTTGTGCCACCCTGTAAATATAATGCTATACATGCTATATTTTATTCAAAGTTTTCTTTTGTGCATATAAATAATATACTTCAATTTCCTAAAACTTCATGGAAAGTAAAGTTATTAAAATATGATTTATAGAAATATCTCTCATAGAACGCAATGCTTTGTAATATTTTTGAGTGTACCTGTGTATAACCCGATGGTAGTATTTCCTCCATTTTATACAGGAAATATCCAATAGTGAACTTGAATAACATATTTCAATTTCGTTAAGATATGTCTAGAGTAAAGGTATGAAAGTATGGTTTATAGAAATACCTCTCATAGAACACAATGCTTTGAAATACTTTCGGGTGTCCCTGTAGAGAAACCAGTTGAGGTATAAACTCCATTTTCAATAGAGAACGTCCGATAGTGAACTTGAAAAATATATTTCAATTTCATTAAGTTATGTCTACAATAAAGGTTTGAAATTATGGTTTATAGAAATACCTCTCACAGAACACAATGCTTTGAAATAATTTCGAGTGTCCCTGTACACAACCCAGTAGAGGCATAAACTCCATTTTCAATAGGGAACGTCCGATAGTGAACTTGAATTTCAATTTCATTAAGATATGTCTACAGTAAAGATATGAAAATATGGTTTATAGAAATACCTCTCATAGAACACAATTCTTCGAAATACTTTCGGGTATCAATGTACACAAACCAGTAGAGGTATAAACTCTATTTTCAATAGGAACCGTCCGATAGTGAACTTAAATAGCATATATCAGTTTCAGGAAATTCCATAAATATTTACGGGAGTTAGATCACGGACAGGCAGACAGACGGACGGAAGGACAGACAGACAAACAGACAAATCAAAGTCATAAACACTTTTCAACCTTGTTGGAAAGTGTTAAAAAAATCTGCTTCACATTAAGTCAAATTTTTAGAAGTGTGATTAAAAATTGCAGTTTTCATTTTTTTTCTCTCTCACGAACACAAAAATATAATATACTGCCTGTACCCCACAAGACCAACTTGCATTTCAAATTTCATTATTATTATTTTTTTTTTTTTGGTTAATAAACAAAAAAGGTATTATTATTTTTATTATTATTATTATTCATATTAAATTTTATTCTGACTACGAAAAGATTTGTGTGATACGATACATTAAGAATTTGGGTTTAAAAAGTTATTTTTTAAATAGATTATTTTTTCCTATTTTTTACAAGATGATAAAGACAAAAAACATGAAATAAAATACTGGGAGATTTAAATGTATATTTTTATGTAGATGAGGCGAGGAAGTTTATCAAAGCTTTTCATTTATAGTCTTCATTTACGCAATAACTAAAAACACTATACAACAAAAAGTCGCAATATTTAATAATAAAATTAAAAACTATGAGCTTATAAGTGTTAGTTCCCCATCAAACTATAGGTATGGGGAACTTAGGTAATCGTGAAAATTTTCGACCTCGGTTTTTTGACTCTTCTACACGTTTTCAGGTGTGAGAATCCGAAAATGACAAAATTTCTATGGTGTCTGTCTGTAGGGTGTCTGTTAGTGTGTCAGTGTGTCAGTCCGTTAGTGTGTCAGTGTGTTAGTCCGTTAGTTTGTTAGTCTGTTAACACGATATCTCACGAACAAATGATCGCAGAGAGGTCAGATCAGTTTTAAAATATTACTTTCGATACTGGCAAGAACCCTATTCATTTGCAACATTCGAATTTAAAAACTTCGTAAGTTATTAGAAATTTACGATTTTTTTAACATGGGAGAATAGGACAAAAATTCACTTAAACGTGATTTTTTATGGAAACCTTTTTACTGTAAAAATGTCAGACCAGTTTTAAAATATAAGTTTTGATACCGAAATGAACATCAGTAATTATAAATATGCTACTTTGGAAATTTCGCAAGTTATTGGAAATTTACGAATTTCTTAACATGGCAGTATAGGGCAAAATTTCACATAAACGTCAATTTTGAGAGATATTTTCATCATTAAGATGTCAGACTACTTTTGAAATATTATTTAGAACACTGGCATGAATATTAATGACTATTAATTTTCCAATATAAAAATTTCGTAAGTTATTGGAAAATTACGAATTTCTTAACATGGCAGCATAGAGCCAAATTTCACATAAACGTCAATCTTGAGGGATATTTTCATCGTAAAGATGTCAAACCACTTTCGAAATATTACGAATTTACGATTTTACGAATTTACGATTTACTTAACATGTCAGAATAAGGCAAAATTGAGCATACATTTCCATTTTGAGGATCATAAATACATTAGACAACTTCAAAATTACATTTATGATATTTGTTTGAACATGATTGAATACAAATATTCTAATAGGAATATTTCGTAAATCATTCGTAATTTACGATTTTATCAACATAGCGAAATTGTAAATTTTTCATATAAATATGAATTTTGAGGATTATTGCTTTGGAAATAGTAGCATGAAAACTAAACAACGGAATTGACCCTGATAAAATAAATTAATAGATTAGAATAATATATATATATCGAAGTTAACGGTGGATAGCCTATTAGGCGGGGATTTCATTCTGTCACTATATCAAGCTTTGGTCAAATTCATTTCTTTTAACATGATTATAATATGTCTCGCACTGGAAATTTATGAGAACATAAATATGATGGGGAACTGAGCAGAGTCCACCTATGCCAACTAGTTTTTAGATTTACCACATGCATTCATATGAAAGAATGAATAAAAAAAACAAAAAAATGTCTTCCTGCCTTAAATAAAATTATGGTTAAGAAAATGTTTAATTTTATAAATTTTTCTTCGCAGGATATGATCCAATATATTAAAGAAAATTTCGACGTAATTATTCGACGTAAATCTTAAGGGGGATAAAAATTTGTTTCTGTTATCAGGACTTCACGCTATCAGTAACTATTCTTCATATAATTTAACTGATCTTCATTTTGACGGAGATTGTGGAAAAAGTTAATGTTAAATGTAATTCACGTTAACGAGGTTCGACTGTATATATATATATATATATATATATATATATATATATATACATATATATATATATATATATATATATATATATATATACATATATATATATATATATATATATATATATATACATATATATATATATATATATATAACCACAGAGCCCAAAACCATGTACATTCAAAAGCCTCACTGAGCTAAGATTACAAAATAAGTATTACAAATATTTAAAATCGGATAGTTTTAACAGTTTAAAATAAACCTATTATCTCTAATTGACTATTAAATAGTCTGCTAATTTCGTTTAGAGAGTAAAATAAGTAATAAAAAAAATTCTGGGTGACAGGAATAGTTTGTTTTTAAACCTTTTTAGAGCGTTACGTTTAAACTCTCCAGCCCGGAAATATCACGGGCAGGAGAAATAGAGAGCAAAAACTCACCCCGTCATTTTCTCGATAGAGAGAAGGAAGGAATAAATTATCTAAAAGATTTTGTTAAATTAATATCTGTATATATATATATTTAATGATAATATTTAGATGTGTTTTATGTGATTTCTTAAATGTGTTTGATGGGGTAAAATATGTTATATAACTACGATTAATGCTGAAACTTATAATATGGTTTAAAAATAAATAAATATTTCTCGCTGTTACTTAAAAATATTTCGTTCAATTAATCGATATACAGTCGGTAACAAAAGAGTCCAAACAATAGCAAAAATTCCTATGTAAAAGATGTACACTTCATACGTTTTTTTTTTTTTTTTAGTTCCTCATCATACTATAGGTATGGGGAACTTAGGTAATCATGAAAAATTTCGACCTCGGTTTTTTAACTTGTTTTATACTTTTTCAGGTGTGAGGAATCCGAAGACGACAAAATTTGTATGGTGTCTGTCTGTAGGGTGTCTCTTAGTGTGTTAGTCCGTTAGTGTGTTAGTGTGTTAGTCCGTTAGTTTGTTAGTCTGTTTACACGATATCTCACGAAGAAATGATCACAGAGAGGTCAGATCAGTTTTAAAAAATTACTTTCGATACTGGCAAGAACCCTATTCATTTGCAACATTCGAATTAAGAAACTTCGTAAGTGTTTAGAAATTTACGATTTTCTTAACATGGGAGAATAGGACAAAAATTCACTTAAACTTGCATTTAATGGAAACGTTTTACTGTAAAAATGTCAGACCAGTTTTAAAATATAAGTTTTGATGCCGGAAGGAACATAAGTAACTATAAATATGCTACTTTGAAAGTTTCGCAAGTTATTGGAAATTTACGAATTTCTTAACATGGCAGTATGGGGCAAAATGTCACATAAACGTTAATTTTGAGAGATATTTTTTTCGTAAAGATGTCAGACTACTTTTGAAATTTTATTTAGGACACTGGCATGAATATTAATGACTATTAATTTTCCAATATAAAAATTTCGTAAGTTATTGGAAATTTACGAATTTCTTAACATGGCAAAATAGAGCAAAATTTCACATAAACGCCCATCTTGGAGGATATTTTCATCGTAAAGATGTCAAAACACTTTCGAAATATTATTTAGGATACTGGCATGAATATCATTGACTATGATTTTTTCAATTTAAAAAATTCGTAAGTTACTTGGAATTACGATTTACTTAACTTGTCAGAATAAGGCAAAATTGAGTATAAACTTCCATTCTGAGGATCATAAATACATTAAACAACTACAAAATTACATGGTTTGAACATGATTTAATACAAATATTCTAATAGTAAAATTTCGTAAATTATTCGTAATTTACGATTTTATCAACATAGCGAAATTGTAAATTTTTTATATAAATCTGAATTTTGAGCAATATTGCATTGGAGATAGTAGCATGAAAACTAAACAACGGAATTGACCCTGATAAAATAAATTAATAGATTAGAATAAGATAAATATATCGAAGTGAATGGTGGATAGCCTATTAGGTGGGAATTTCATTCTGTCACTCTATCAAGCTTTGGTCAAATTAATTTCTTTTAATATGATTATAGTATATCTCGCACTAGAAATTTGTGAGAACATAAATATGATGGGGAACTGAGCAGAGTCCACCTATGCCAACTAGTTTAATATATCCTTATCGGATCCTGTTCTTACACTGACTAGGAACAGAATTCGACAAGGATTTATTAAACAAACCGTATGAACTGTACTTTTTTTACATAGGAATTTTTCTTAGTGTTCGGACACTTTTGTTACCGACTGTACATGCGTGAAAATTATGTATTTATAAACAAAATACTTTTTTATTTAAAATAAATACAGTACATTTAAATACATTTTTTTGCTATTAAAATATATCCAAATTTATCCCTGGATATTTTTCCTCATTATTCTGTTCTTCAAGCAAATATCTTTCCTTTAAAACAGCAAACACATCCCATCAATTTTATCCCATGATACCCATTAATAAAATATGGCGCACAATTGAAGTTTCATATATTTCCACATACTACTATACATCAAGAATGGTGTAGTTACGCTCTTCAACAGTACATAAAATATGAATGCAAAGAATGAAATATATCAGTACCTGCCTTTTGCATGTAATAGTAAGAATGATAGCGCCGTCAACGTAAGTGTCATTAGTCCGTCTCCGATTTAATAATAATATTTTCTTTGGAAGTATTTGTTCCTTTTAATACTATTATTACTATAGGGATAAAAACTATTACATTTAAGCTACAATTGTACTTTAAAATATTTGGTTATATATATTTATAAACTTGTAAAAATTTCGAAAATTAAACATGCTTTATCCAATATAAGTAGAGATAGATTAAAAAAAAAAAAAAAAAAAAAAAAAAAAAAAAAAAAAAGGATTATTTTTATATTGACTAAATTTCCAAACCAAAAATTGAACACCGAACCTATTAATCCACATTTTTATTTTTAGAAACGTTTAAAAAAAAACCGAACGTAACGTTTTGGGTACTTCACACTATATGTCCATCGTTTTTTGGATTTAACACATTTAAAAAGTAAGATTTCATGCTATATTTGAAAATAAAATGCCTTTTTGTAATTAATATTTTAAGTATATATTTTATCTTTTATATTGATAAATGGGTTTAGAGCAGAAGATAAAATCACTTTCATACTGAGAGAAAAAAAACCTTGGAAATTTATCTAAATGTTCCCGATACATATTCTTCTCTGGAAATGTTTCATTTTCTATAACAGTTATCCAAGCTTCTATTTTGAATATATTTTGCAATATAATTCAAACTAAATTTGGTTTATCCCTTATTATGATGAATAACAATTAGAGTTTACATTATTGTATTAGTATTGGTAACATATATATATATATATATATATATATATGTAAATCTTCATCAGATAAAGACAGCACAAGTCAGAATTAGAATACCAAGAATTAGAAAAACGACCAGGGCCAGCACGGAAATCGAACCCGCTATCCAACACTATACATTATTATATTTGACATCACTTAAATCTGTAATGGAATTGCGATAAACTTAATGACATTAATCTTAACATGTTTGAGCGCCCTTAGATAACATTTCCCAGGACTGTTGAAAAGTTTGAGAATTGATAACTTAGTTTGAATGTTTCTGTCGGTTAACACAAAGCATTAGTTCGAATTAGATCGTTCTTGATAAGGCTGCGATATTACTCACACTGTAAAAAATAACTATTACCAGCTGCAAGAAACTCTCTGTGATTGGAGAAAATAATTATTTTCTCCAATCACAGACAGTTTCTTGCAGCTGGTAATAGTTATTTTTTTACAGTGTACAGTGGGAGTTTCGAAGTCTAGCTTACTGTGAAATTTTCGTTCACGATTAAATCCGACGGATTTTTTATGGGCTATTATCGCAGACATTTAAAGTGACATTCCCGTAATGACATACTTGAGCAACGACATTTTTAAAATAAATAAATTCATTATCAGCCAATCCAGTTTATAGCAGAGTTTCAAAATGTTTAGACCCAGAGGGTTTGAGTAGAACTTTCTTCTCTGGGCGCTTCTGCATATACTATCGAACGCTTTTCTGCAAGTAAGCTACTTCAAGCATAGAAGTATGTTACTTGTACAATTAAATTGTACTTTTCGGTAATTATTTTAGTGCAAATGCACGTTTCACAGATCTTCGTGACAAGCAATATACCTCAATATTCAGCTTATCTGGGTAGGCATGCATTCTTATAGGAGATAAAAGTAAATCTTGTTGAGTTTTATGTCCCTCTTTACTTTTTGTACACGATATACAAATTTTAGTTATGAGCATTATGAGGTTAAACTTTATGCAACCTCAGACATGACTGCATGGAAACGTCCGAAATAGCTCTGTAGTTAACAACATCGATACATTGAGCAAACATTTCCCAAATTAAATTCCTAATATGCACTTTTATAGCTAAGGATAAAAATCATTCAAAATCTAATTAAAAATTGTGAAGCCCATCTCCGGATCATCCTTAGGGGTGCGTCGCAGATCGCCGCAAATTACATGTAGAGCGGTATTAGTGAGACGTTAAACCGAACCAAACATTGAAGATTTTAAATGAATTAAAATTTTAATATAACAATTTAAAATCGGTCATTCTTTGTACAGTTTTTTTCCCATACAAAATAGGCTTTTCGGCACTATCTATTGTAAGGCGTCATACGAAGTTCACAGAACTGCTGGGGATTTGCGAAGATTTGCTATTTGAAGGTTGAAGAAATAGTTCGGTTGAGTCCTTGGAAGTAAAGGGCAAAACTGGGAAAATTTATTAGTGGCCAGTGGCCGGTACTGACAGTTTCATTAGTAGCCACTTTTTTAAGTTAGTGGCCACATTTCACATACGACAGGTGACACACAAACGCGCCCCATCATCGACTGTCCCAGATACGAGAGTATCCATGCAGTCCCGTTTCAAGACGACCCAACATCGTGCAGGCCTTAGCCGCTACGACAGCAACATACCAACTTCGCGACAGCAGGGAAGTGGCCCAGGTAAGGTTCGGCAATCAGCTATACAAGGCTCATGTCGCCCTTCGGACCAACCGGAGTTGGTCAAAGTTGGGGCTGAGGGCCCTCGTAACTGGCCGACCTCGGTTTGGCGGCCAGAAGGCTTGTTTACCTTCTGAGGACGACACAGGGCCGTCCAGAAGGCCCGCTCTCCCAACGGAGTTCACCACTAGCCGATACGCACATTCATGCCAACTAGGAAGATCTGCAGCCGCTTCCCATTTTTGCTAAGCCTCCTTGTACTGCCACTTGGAAGGCCCCACCCAGGACACCTGGACAGCCCCTGTTTGCTCGGGCCATCACAACCCTATGTGAGCACCGATGTCCGCCAGGGTAGTCCCGCCGTCCGGTCATGCACCACCAGCCAGTTAAGACAGACCTCCTCACACCACGTGGAAAAACATCTCCCCGAATCGCTCATGCGGGCACTGCAACTCGTTCGTGCGATTTAAACAAAGTTCCCTTTTTGACAGTCCGAATTGGCTGATTTGAATCAGCGCTTCTACCTCCGGTAGACAGGGAGCACATGCTCCCCCTTCTCTCCACACCACACCAACGCCAACCGACTCACCAACTCGTACTCACCGCCACACCAGCTCACACTTGCCATCACGCCAACTTACCAACTTACCAACTCACACTCGCCATCTCGCCGTCACTCTTCAACTTCGTTACACCAAAACGATCACTCCACTTCACCATCAAACTCTCATCGTCTCACCGTCACACTTACCAATCGAAGAGACCTCCTAGGAGGCTCTACTGGGGCGTCAGGCTCAGACGCTTCGAGAATCCTTCGTCCACCACCAAGCGGGTTAAGCGCCCAGTCAAGGAGATCCGTCATGATGACTGCGATTCCTTTCCTACAATAGTAGTCCAGGCACAAATCCCGCCGCGTTCGAAGGTGGTAGTTCGGCGGGAAGTAACGTTCCCTAACCGACCGCCACCGTGCGCACTCTAGCATCACGTGCTTTACCGAGCTTGCGCTGGCCCCGCAAATACATGCAGGGTTCTTCTGAAAGAAGCGGTGCTGGTGAACTCCGAATGAGCCATGTCCGGTGAGGACCTGATTAACAAAGAAATCTCCCTGCACTCTTCGACTGCTCACCTTCGGAAACACTTCATGCGTGAACCTACCCTTCGTGGAGCCATCCCAACGACACTGCCACCTATCTATGAGGCGCCTAAACAGGACGCCTCTTGCACACTTCACACTAAGCTTGACTGGAAGATCTACGTCTTCACGTGCAGTTGCCACCTTAGCAGAACCATCGACTAGTTCGTTAAAGTGATGACCCACATGGGCTCGGATCCAATGCATCGTGATTCCTATCCCACCACTTATAATCAGGTCCTTGGTCTCAGCAACCGTCTTGTGCCTAGGCTTCAGACAGTTAAGCGCTTGCAGCGCCGATCTGGAGTCAGAGTAGACATCCATCTCACTGAGCCCCGACTCCATAGCATCTCTGATGGCTTCCCTGATCGCTATGACCTCCGCCGTGAAAACAGAGCTATGGTCGGTAATCCGGAATTGGTCTTCCGAGACGATCTCTCCCCCAGAGACCCGCAGGAACGCGCAGCCAACCCTGCCGTCCTCCATCTTCGAGCCATCCGTGTAATAACACGAGGCTGATTTGGGCGTTTCATCTCGAGTCCAAGGCAGTCTCCAGAGGTCTTCACGTCTCAGCTGATATCTCCAAGTCTCTACCGTTTCCGGCGTGAGATTGGTGTCTTCAACGCCTTCACCCCATCTCACTAAGCCTGTATACAACTGCTCAAATTCCGCACGGAGATGCAGAGGTGGAATCCCTGCAAGCACATTCAGTGCGTCACTTGACACCGTGCGGTAGCATTTCGTCACACACAACAACAGATTTTTCTGTATGGTGTTGAGCTTGTTATTCAATTTCACATGGTTGGTGAACCAAACAGGAGCCGCATACAGTACTATTTTCTCAGCGACGGCCGAGTAGACTGCCTTCCGAACCTTAGGCTTCAATCCCCAGTTAGCACCCGTGTAGCGCATCAACTTGTATTGAAGCTTTGATGCTTTCTCCTGAACATAGTTCAGGTGAGGTATCCAACTCTGAGCAGCGTCTATCAGCACTCCAAGGTATCTTATCTCGTAACTGAAGGACACCTTGTGTCCCTTTATTCGTATCGGCCACGAAGGCGCGTATCTCATCTTCCCAACAGCCGGAATAACCATGTACAAACACTTCTCGTAACTAAACTCCAACTGCACCGTATGTGCCCACTCACATATCTCATCCAACACTGGGTTTATAATTCTGTTGAATTTATAAACCCGCTCCTCTCTCGCCATCAGGAAGATGTCGTCAGCAAAAGCCTGAATCACCAAGTCTGGAGTGGACTGAAGCCTGCTCAGCAATTCATTCACGAGCACCAACCAAAGAATCGGCCCTAGGCATGAGCCCTGCGGAACGCCAACATTATAGCTGAACTCCCCTGCGTTCGAAAGTATGGACCTGTCCCTAAGGAACGAGTCCACGAGACCCAGGAGGTCCGACGGCACTTCATACTCCACCAGGAGGCGGAGAATTTCCGTACGCCGGGCACTATTGAAAGCGTTCTTAATATCAAGGGTGACCAGACATGAGTGTCTGCCACCTCTCTTCGACTCGGCTACGAACTCCACCACTCTCTTGAGCGCATCTAGTGTGCCCAAGTTCCTACGAAAACCATACTGTTTCTCGCTAAGAATAACCCTCGCTTCCAGATGGGTCGCCAGACGCACTGCGCACATCTTATCCAGTGCCTTCCCTAAGGCCGGCAGCAGACAGATCGGGCGGTAGGAGCCGGGATGGCTTTTGTCTTTTCTCTCCTTCAGGAAGTAGACTACCAGAGCCCTTTTCCACTCCCGCGGAAAACAAGAGGTGCTGAGGCAGTAATTATACAGAGAGAGTAACCACCGAGGGTGGTACTCAAGAACCTTTCGGACGATTTCCAAGCTGAAGCCGTCGTGACCGGGTGCCTTGTTAGGCGGCAGCGACTCTACTGCAAACTCCAGTTCCCCGATAGCGAACAGTTCGGATCGTCGGTTCTAGATGAATCGATCTGCAATACGTCATCTGCTTGTGTGAAGTGATATTTCGCCAGTTCTGCTTGTATCTCCTCCCACGAGGAGATTTCTTCGCCATTTTCCAGTTTAAGTTTCTCTGGGGCTTCACGCCTCCACTTCCCTTTCACAACACAACACACCACACCTGACCAAACTTATCAGTGCAGAGCGTATCTGAGAGATACTTCCTAAACGATTGACGTTTAGCTCGCAAGATCGATCTCTTGTATTCTGCCCGCTTCCGCTTATACAGCACCTCAAGCCTCACCCTCTGATTCGACTCCAGCGTTCGCTGGTAGAGCCGCCTCAGCGCGCGCAGCCGGGACCTCTGGGCGGTCAGACCTACCGTCCACCATTCTTTGCTTCTGTCTTGGCCAGAAGCCTTTCTGTGCTTGTTACATAGCCTCGTCAAAGTAGATATCAGATATTCAATTCCTGTGTCTGGGGAGCAGCAATCATAAGAAGCCAGATCTGCAGTGCGCAGATCGCGGAGGAAGGCCTCCCAAACCAGATCCCTCGGCCTCCAGCGACGGCTGGATTCCTTAGGGTGCATGGTGCCTGGTTTGCCCCGAAGGGTCCACTTCATGGCTCTATGATCACTCAGCATCTCTTCATCAGAGACTTCCCAGTTTGCGATGAGCTCGAGGCAACCACGGACCAACAGGACGTCGATCCAGCTGGTGCCAAGACTCCCCACGAAGGTGGGTTCGCTATCTGGGTCATTCACAATATCCAGTTCATTGTTCGAAGCGAAGGAGATTAACAAACTCCCCCTAGGATCTGTTGGATTTTTCCCCCAGAGCGTGGATTTTGCGTTGAAGTCACCCGCTAGGACTACTCGATCCTCAGGGTAACGTCTCAACAGCGCCTCCAGCTTTTCTAGGTTCGGAGCAGCATCTTCCCTCGGTGCGCAGTAGCATGTGGCCACTAACACATTCGAGTTGGACACCTTCGTTCGGATAGCTAGCACGTCTCGATCACCGAGGACCTGACAGAAGGTGACTCGCTGTCTCACCCAAAGAGCGACTCGACCGTCACTACAACTCGGGTTCACTTGCGAGTACCCTGCCGGCAACCCTACAGTGAGTCCGCCAAATAGGTAAGGTTCATTCAGAAATGCCACGTCCACAGAGTCTCGCTCTATCGTTTTAGCGAGGTTGAACATCACGGTATAACTGTGGTGGCAGTTAAGGTGCAGGAATCTAAGGCTTCGGTCCATGACTCACTGCCCGCAATTTTTCAACCTCTGCCTAGTGGACAGAACACTCCTTCGAACCCACCCTATGGTTAACGGGCAGTTTATTACCCGATCGGCCTCGGTTGCTAACCGTACAATTGGGACATGCAGGCTCCCCCTTGCAGTCCCTTTGCAGGTGGTCCTCCTGTCCGCAGCGCCCACAGAGGGGTTTGCCACGGCAGACCTTCGCTGTGTGCCCGTATTTATAACACCGGAAGCACATCAACGGCCGTACATTTCGCTTGAATCCCAAACGTCTCCATCCAACGTTGAGCCACTTCTCTCCGGCCAGCTTCGTCATCGTCTCATTGTCCAGAGCGATTATCACGTTTTGCCCATTTTTACCGGGGAAGATCTTCTTCACCCGGATTTCGCAGTTCGAACCCATAACTGCGTTCTGAAGCTTTATTGCTTCTGTGATATCCTCTGCAGACATAGAGTCTTCGATGCCAAAGACGATGATCTCTGGTATACGAGGGCCAGGTTTCGTTAGCTCATTATCCGCCGTCAGCCCTGTTTCGCCCATCTTAGCCTCTAGTTTGGCAAGGTCCGCGGCGCTGTTAACAGAGATCAACACTCCGTTGCCAGCTACTGGCCGCATCCCTCGAACCGCTAGTTTAGCTTCGATTGGGTTAATCCTTGTGGCTATGTCCGTCATCAGGGCCTTAGAGGTTGTGTCCGTTCGCGGTCGGACAATAAGCAAGTGCTTCACCTCGGCCGTCGAGCGACGTGCTGACGCGCCGGGTCAAGCTCTCCCTCGGGATGACGCTCGTTCCCTCTTCGACCCCTTCGGAACTGTAAAGTCCCCAGACACGGCGCTTCGAACATGGTCCGAATACTTGGTTGGTACCACCCCTCCAGTCGTGCCTACCGAGCTTGAGGGTGCTTCACTTTCCGCTACATTAAGAGGTTTTTCTGTCTCCACAGCGGGAGGTTGTTCCTCTGTGGGAACTGCTGGGGTATCCCTCTTTTTCCCCTTCTTTTGGCGGCTACCTCTATTTCGCTTCCTGTTCGCACCCTTCTCCTCGGCTGATTTTAAAGCCCTCCTGGTAGAAGCTTTCCCGCACTGTTCGACTAGTCTGTGCTGCCGGGTGAATGCTTGACGCACCCATTTAATGAAAGCATGGACTTTCTCCAGCTTTGGTCCCGACAGCTTTGACCTGTCAACAGCGTGTGAGAGATCCAAACATAGTCGTTTCATCTCCATAACGAGGGTCCGAGACGTGCCGACCATCTCCTCATGGGAGATATTGGCCAGCTCCTCGCTATGCAATTGTATACCTTTATCCATCGTCTGCGCGGCGACAATGGTCGTCTCTGGATCCCCAGAGACTGTTTGAGGGCCGGTGGGGGAGTCGGCATCTGAGTTCTCAGAGCCCGCCTCTACTGCATCACTCTCCCCACTCACTCCAGTATAGTAGACTGTGTCAGGGTCGTTACACTTTTCATCGTGCTCGCCTTCACTGTCTTCCACGCTCTGGAATGACGCTAACGAATTACCATCGCTGTCATACACTACACTCTTCTTACTCCTCCTCTTACGTCTCTTCACCTTCGCACGACTTTCGTCAGTTTTACACCTACCACTACCATTACCTCCAACTGAATGGCTGGGAGTTGGTTCAGTCCCAATGGGGGACCTATCCGAGGCGGACCCGCTCAAACAGCCAGTAGAAGCTGGAGCTTCGAGGAGGTCCCCAGCCACAGGTATTGTGCCACGTCCTGAAAAGGACGATTCATCATGCCGCAATGGGTTCATGATTACTTCACTAATAAACGCTTTATATAAATCACAAAGAGAAACACTCTTTAATAGCTCTCGCTCAGACAGATATACTCCGAGATTTTGTCTTGTCTGGCTAAACTTTCAATTCCTTTATTCTCAAATACGACACAATAACAATCAGTTGTACTTACCGCCCCCACACACATTTCACATAAGACTATTTCTTTCAGACTGCAAAAAGCATTGTCACCATTTTGCGGTATAATCACCACAAGAAAAATATGAAAATAAGAAATACATATAATAATACAATTAACACAGGGACACTGAAATTGTAATTTGTAATTACGCTCATTTTAAAAATCCTAAATTGCACATCCTAAATTAAAATCTGCTTATGGCTGTAACAATAACAGCAAAGTTTTTATTTTTCAGATAATTCAGTAGTACTTTTTTTTTTCAATTTATTTTTAAACAAATTGAAAAAAAAAGCTTTCACTTAAAAGTGAAATAAGCTGTTATCATTCACAGTTCACATGGATATTTTCTAGTAAATGAATCAGCTGATTCATCATCATCACAACCTTTTACATGGTCATGTGTAAATACAGTTAGCAGTTTCATTATTTTTTCTTATTTCTAAAGACACACTTTTTTAAATAATTTTATTTCAATAGAGTTAAAATATTTCCTCTTAAAAAGTATAGATATGGAAACTTAGCTGCTTTATTAAAAATAATTTACTTAGCTACCAAATTTGTAGCTTTAAAAATAGGGAGATTTCTACTTTAAAATGGGAAGGAAAAAGGAAGATTTCTACTCAAAAGAAAGCAAATACATTTTTTTTTTAAATACTCATTTAAGCCAAATCAAATTTTGATACACACATTTGTCAAATATCTTAAATGGGTTAAATATACACTAAATACTTTGGAGTTAATAATGGAAAAAGATTGTGCTTTGCAGGACATTTGATCATTAACTGTTAGTTGAAATGGAGCACACATGTGTCTGTGTGTGTGTGGGGGGGGATACATCTATATACTTCTTTATAGGTTCTAGAATCTAAACATTAAAGTTTAAAATAAATATTTACACTTATATTATGGATGGAGAAAGATTGCAAATCAGAAGGCTTCAGTGGAGCATGTGATTGCCAATCGTTGGAGGCGGGGGGATTACAAGAATTATGAGTACGATATATTAAACAATTCTACTTCTTTACAGATTCTAGAATCTAATAAAGTAAGTTTAAAATAGATATTTATATTTTTGCGGCAAATGGAGAATGATTAGAAATTATAAAGCTTTTTATAAGCTGTGTGATCACAGATCATTAGGGGGAGGGAAAGTGGGGGTCCAAAAAATTATATGAGTGAGATATATTGAACAATTCTACTTCTTTATAGGTTGTAGAATATAATAAAGCAAGATGAACATTGACATTTATGCCATGGATGGAAAAAGATTGGAAATCACAAGGCTTCGATTGCCTATCGTCGCTCGATTTTTAAAATATTTTAATGATCACAAAAAGTGACGACTTTAGTGGCGATCGATGGATAATTTTTAATCGCCATCTTTTTTTATTTAGTCGCCATGTGGCCGGTGGCGACCGTTAATTTTGCCCTTTACTTCGAAGGTGGCACAACAATTTGGAATATTTTGCTTGGTGGTGAAATACTCTGGTTTTAAAGATACTCTATGAGGTTCGTTGAAAGAATTCATGGTTGATGAGGTTACTTTCGTTGAGTTCTTGATAAGTATGACCATCGACGTGAAATTAAAGTACACCCCGGACTAGTTCTTCCTTAGATCACATCCTAGCAATTCCACTGTTTCATTCGTAAAACCGATATTCCACTTTCACAAAAGTAAGTTTCCTCCATCGCTGTTTTATATTTTGATTGGGGATAAATTAAACACAAACCACAAACTACACTAGCGGAAATGAAAGCAAGTAATCTAATCTTTGCTATTGAGTGTAAGCTGTAATGTTTGACTTTACTTTGGAGTTTTGGTGGAACAAACCATTTAAAGTATGCGAAATCCCAAGAACCAGTTGCCAAGAAAGCGATTATCGCCAAAAGAAGGAGCAAAAACCACAGTGATGTTCCGGGGATTTTTCAGAAGGAGCAAAAACCGCAGTGATGTTCCGGGGATTTTTCTCCATAGCCAGTATAGGGCTGGATGGTTGGTTGGTTGCGTTTTAAGTCGCATTAGTACTGCGCAGTGGACAATTGGCGACGGTCTGGTACTCACCGCTACTGGGGGTCCCGCCAGTATAATAGATGATGTTTGAAAACATACAAATTGATTCACCAGTGATATTATTTAAGAGAAAGCAAACTTAAACTCGAGGTAAGTTGGAGAGAGAAGAGACAAGAGGTCTCTAGACACTTCTAATCGACATGAGATAGTATGCAATGTTTAATTTTTCGTATTAGTACGGCAAAATTAAGTTTAACACTCACTAAGTTCGAATAGACATATACCCTCAATTTTTAAAGTATTACAATTTTATCTAGTTTTAATAAATGACTTCTATTTAGTCACACATATTCACAGCAGCTTTATGGCAGAAAAGGAGGGTTTGAGGATTTACCTTGACAAATTTACAATTTAGGTTTTAAAATACTTTATATGCATAAATAAAAAATAATAATGGCATGATTTACGAAGGCATATAATGTAAAACAAAAACATTTAATTTCGCCATCTCTTGCCCTCATAATCATTTGATGTCATACTTTTATAACCAGTGATAAATAGTAAACATTTATTTGGATTTGAATATTTGTATTAAAATTTATTTTAGGTTGATTACATTATTGGAGTGTAATTATCTTATTACATTTAAAACTGCCTTAAAACTTTATGACTTTTAAAAACCTCAATGGGTATTACCCAATCAAAACATTTTCAGGAAAAAAGAAAAGAAATGCACAAAAAGGCAAAATACCCATTTTAAATAATAACGAAATAGAAATTTTTTCACAAATATTTTACCCACTTAAAACGTACTTTTAAAAACCTCATATTTTTTGCATTATTTTTATTCACATCAATATCCTACAGATGATAAAGGGTGTCATTACCTCCAACTGAATGGCTGGGAGTTGGTTCAGTCCCAATGGGGGACCTATCCGAGGCGGACCCGCTCAAACAGCCAGTAGAAGCTGGAGCTTCGAGGAGGTCCCCAGCCACAGGTATTGTGCCACGTCCTGAAAAGGACGATTCATCATGCCGCAATGGGTTCATGATTACTTCACTAATAAACGCTTTATATAAATCACAAAGAGAAACACTCTTTAATAGCTCTCGCTCAGACAGATATACTCCGAGATTTTGTCTTGTCTGGCTAAACTTTCAATTCCTTTATTCTCAAATACGACACAATAACAATCAGTTGTACTTACCGCCCCCACACACATTTCACATAAGACTATTTCTTTCAGACTGCAAAAAGCATTGTCACCATTTTGCGGTATAATCACCACAAGAAAAATATGAAAATAAGAAATACATATAATAATACAATTAACACAGGGACACTGAAATTGTAATTTGTAATTACGCTCATTTTAAAAATCCTAAATTGCACATCCTAAATTAAAATCTGCTTATGGCTGTAACAATAACAGCAAAGTTTTTATTTTTCAGATAATTCAGTAGTACTTTTTTTTTTCAATTTATTTTTAAACAAATTGAAAAAAAAAGCTTTCACTTAAAAGTGAAATAAGCTGTTATCATTCACAGTTCACATGGATATTTTCTAGTAAATGAATCAGCTGATTCATCATCATCACAACCTTTTACATGGTCATGTGTAAATACAGTTAGCAGTTTCATTATTTTTTCTTATTTCTAAAGACACACTTTTTTAAATAATTTTATTTCAATAGAGTTAAAATATTTCCTCTTAAAAAGTATAGATATGGAAACTTAGCTGCTTTATTAAAAATAATTTACTTAGCTACCAAATTTGTAGCTTTAAAAATAGGGAGATTTCTACTTTAAAATGGGAAGGAAAAAGGAAGATTTCTACTCAAAAGAAAGCAAATACATTTTTTTTTTAAATACTCATTTAAGCCAAATCAAATTTTGATACACACATTTGTCAAATATCTTAAATGGGTTAAATATACACTAAATACTTTGGAGTTAATAATGGAAAAAGATTGTGCTTTGCAGGACATTTGATCATTAACTGTTAGTTGAAATGGAGCACACATGTGTCTGTGTGTGTGTGGGGGGGGATACATCTATATACTTCTTTATAGGTTCTAGAATCTAAACATTAAAGTTTAAAATAAATATTTACACTTATATTATGGATGGAGAAAGATTGCAAATCAGAAGGCTTCAGTGGAGCATGTGATTGCCAATCGTTGGAGGCGGGGGGATTACAAGAATTATGAGTACGATATATTAAACAATTCTACTTCTTTACAGATTCTAGAATCTAATAAAGTAAGTTTAAAATAGATATTTATATTTTTGCGGCAAATGGAGAATGATTAGAAATTATAAAGCTTTTTATAAGCTGTGTGATCACAGATCATTAGGGGGAGGGAAAGTGGGGGTCCAAAAAATTATATGAGTGAGATATATTGAACAATTCTACTTCTTTATAGGTTGTAGAATATAATAAAGCAAGATGAACATTGACATTTATGCCATGGATGGAAAAAGATTGGAAATCACAAGGCTTCGATTGCCTATCGTCGCTCGATTTTTAAAATATTTTAATGATCACAAAAAGTGACGACTTTAGTGGCGATCGATGGATAATTTTTAATCGCCATCTTTTTTTATTTAGTCGCCATGTGGCCGGTGGCGACCGTTAATTTTGCCCTTTACTTCGAAGGTGGCACAACAATTTGGAATATTTTGCTTGGTGGTGAAATACTCTGGTTTTAAAGATACTCTATGAGGTTCGTTGAAAGAATTCATGGTTGATGAGGTTACTTTCGTTGAGTTCTTGATAAGTATGACCATCGACGTGAAATTAAAGTACACCCCGGACTAGTTCTTCCTTAGATCACATCCTAGCAATTCCACTGTTTCATTCGTAAAACCGATATTCCACTTTCACAAAAGTAAGTTTCCTCCATCGCTGTTTTATATTTTGATTGGGGATAAATTAAACACAAACCACAAACTACACTAGCGGAAATGAAAGCAAGTAATCTAATCTTTGCTATTGAGTGTAAGCTGTAATGTTTGACTTTACTTTGGAGTTTTGGTGGAACAAACCATTTAAAGTATGCGAAATCCCAAGAACCAGTTGCCAAGAAAGCGATTATCGCCAAAAGAAGGAGCAAAAACCACAGTGATGTTCCGGGGATTTTTCAGAAGGAGCAAAAACCGCAGTGATGTTCCGGGGATTTTTCTCCATAGCCAGTATAGGGCTGGATGGTTGGTTGGTTGCGTTTTAAGTCGCATTAGTACTGCGCAGTGGACAATTGGCGACGGTCTGGTACTCACCGCTACTGGGGGTCCCGCCAGTATAATAGATGATGTTTGAAAACATACAAATTGATTCACCAGTGATATTATTTAAGAGAAAGCAAACTTAAACTCGAGGTAAGTTGGAGAGAGAAGAGACAAGAGGTCTCTAGACACTTCTAATCGACATGAGATAGTATGCAATGTTTAATTTTTCGTATTAGTACGGCAAAATTAAGTTTAACACTCACTAAGTTCGAATAGACATATACCCTCAATTTTTAAAGTATTACAATTTTATCTAGTTTTAATAAATGACTTCTATTTAGTCACACATATTCACAGCAGCTTTATGGCAGAAAAGGAGGGTTTGAGGATTTACCTTGACAAATTTACAATTTAGGTTTTAAAATACTTTATATGCATAAATAAAAAATAATAATGGCATGATTTACGAAGGCATATAATGTAAAACAAAAACATTTAATTTCGCCATCTCTTGCCCTCATAATCATTTGATGTCATACTTTTATAACCAGTGATAAATAGTAAACATTTATTTGGATTTGAATATTTGTATTAAAATTTATTTTAGGTTGATTACATTATTGGAGTGTAATTATCTTATTACATTTAAAACTGCCTTAAAACTTTATGACTTTTAAAAACCTCAATGGGTATTACCCAATCAAAACATTTTCAGGAAAAAAGAAAAGAAATGCACAAAAAGGCAAAATACCCATTTTAAATAATAACGAAATAGAAATTTTTTCACAAATATTTTACCCACTTAAAACGTACTTTTAAAAACCTCATATTTTTTGCATTATTTTTATTCACATCAATATCCTACAGATGATAAAGGGTGTCAGGTACATTCGGGAGTTGAAAATATAAGAAAAAAATGAGGATAACTTTCCTTTTTACAAAGCCCAAAAAATATTTAAAACTTGCTAATTTTAACACGAGTTGTAAAAAATATTTTACTCCTCTTTCCCATCTATTGAAATAATTTTTAATTTTTAATTTTAATTTTAATAACCATGTCAGTGCTAATTTCTTGTAGATTCGCAATCTTGCGCACAATATCTTCGGGATGTTTAGCAATAATTTAATGAATGCTTAACAGCTTTTACATGGCATATAAGGAAATGCAATTGCGAAAAATTAGTTTTTTTTTTTTTTTTTTTTTTTTTTTTTTTTTAATTTTACTTTTGTAATTATAAGCATAACTATGCCAAAAAACAGTAATCCATTTTATGTATATATATATACATATATATATATCCCTTAGAATTTAGCTTATGACCAAAAATAATTTTCGTCATTTTAATTACATGGTACTTCTGCATGTGCATATTTTGGTGTGTCGGTCTTAGGGATTAAAGCCGAATGACTTCACGAGGATTTCAGGCCTATAGGTGTAGAGGGGTGTCATTCTAAGCGATCGTAGCCCGTATGTTCCTGTGTTTTGGAGAAAGCTACGGAAAACTACGAAAAGTTTGGTCGTCCAGCGCGACCAGGGATCAAAACCAGTGCTGATCGTCTACCAGTTGTGAGCACAGAACAGCTCGGCCACTGGAGGGGGCATGCATAATATATGCTAGGTTTAAGTTATGTAGAATAATGTACATGTAATTCTACGCGTAAGGCTTGTATTGATAAAAATAGTAACATTTTTATAATAATAAAACTAAAATTAAAAATGTATAATTATTTTAATTACTTTAATGTATAGATAATATCTTTCCTTATAATTCATAAAAATATAGGTTTTAAATGTAACTTATTATTATTTTTAATATATTTAAACTAATTGTAAAAGAAATAATGATCGATTTTTCTAATATTTCTGCCATTGAAAGTACCTGAACATTTAACCTACTGTTTGCAACCGTTCTTGGACATAAATGTCGGATAAAATGTATAAAATGCCAGATAATAATAATTTCGATAAAATGGTAGATGGTACTTTTTTCTAAATTTAGAGAAAATTATGATAATTTTATCAAAAATTTTCTTTTTTACTTAAGTATTACGTTCCAAGTTTAATACGGAAAAATACAATGTCTGTACTCAGAAAAAAATAAACACTTTTTTTTAAATAATAGATAATTATTCATATAAGAATATTTGATATGATTTAGTATTGCACAATAAAGAATATTTTTTTTTCAATATTAAGACTTAGGTTTAATATTGAATTTTTTTCCTTGCGCAGAAAGTTTTATGAAATCGGGACATACGTATTAAAGTTAAATAAAATAATTATATAACATCGATATAAAACTTAAATCAGAATAATAATGTATTAGCTTGGTTAAACACATGGTTAACCAAAAACTTACTAAAACTTATTTATAAATTATAGCTTTATATATTAAAGACTTTGATTAATAAGTAATTTTTAATTAAGAGCAATAGCTGAGAACTGTAACCAAAGATGAATTTTAAATTTTGGATTCACGCTCCAATAGCAGTTTTAGGAAAACTGTGTGTATCCGAAATAAATTCCCAAAGCAAGAAATAGCTGCTGACGTTGTCATGGAACAAATTATCTGTATAATAGAGAAACGTAAAATGATTGAAAAAATACATGTAAGAAGATTGCTGGGCGAAGTATATGATTGCGAAATAAAGCTTTTGCTTACATGTTTACCTTAAATTCTCAGAAATCTATAATGCCTCTTATTGCTACATAACTTACATTGAAAATATATGAAATATTATTCCTTGTTTAACAAGTAATATGGATAATGGGGTACTTAGCCCTACATGGCACCCAGTTCAATATGTGGAACACCGACTTTAATCGTTCCTATAGCTATAAAACTATTAGTAGCGGCATCTCTTGACATCTTGATAGAAGCTACTGACATTTAGCAATGTAGTAATACGAATTTTTACCTAAAGATGCCGTTCGTGTTTTTGTTATATTGCACTCAGTGTGAAATTTGACTGAAAGTGATGCGTTAGTCGTTTGTCTGAATTCAAAAAAAAAAAAAAAAAAAAAAAAAGAATAGTTATTGAACAGTTTTGACTCAAAAAAAAAAAAAAAAAAAAAAAATACTGTGTGTTATAACGAAGTGTATATTTTGTAGAGGTAAGTTTTTTTTTTTTTTTTTTTTTTTTTTTTTTTTTATTAAAATGGTAAACGTATTAGTAAATCATATTTTTATGTATGTTCCACAAACGGTACATTGAGCTAAAAAGTTGATTTTTCCGTAAAATATGGTTTTATTTTTATTTTTATAAGTTTTCCCTATCTTCTGATCACTAATTACAACCTATATATTTTTGTCGCGCACTAAAAAAAAAAAAAAAAAAAGAGCCTTGCAGGGTTAAAGGAAAAAAAAAAAGGAGAAATTTTCTGTATTTTAACAGTTTTAAACCGCGTCTTTTTTTTTTCTTGTTTACCAAGTAATATGAAGAATGTGGTATTAAAAAACAATAAAAATATCTTATGTGTTTTAATCGTTTTTCAAATGTTTCAAATGTTTTATATACACACTGCATTTAATAAAATAATATGGTGTGTCACTCACATGACTTTGTCTTACCTGCATTTCAATGCTATAAAGATACATTGCTGATTAAGTCATAGGATAAATAAAGTAAGATAACAAAGTTCAATCATCTTTAAAAATAATCTACAATAATCTTAAGAACAGTTTTATTTGACATAAAATTCTGTGTGATGAGGGTTGCTGACCTCTTCAATTCCCCGTTAAATTGTAGTACTTACATTTATTTTTAATTTAATTTCTTTTTCTCGGGGCTGCTTTTAATTTCCCTTCAAATTTGAACAAATTTTTATTTAATAAACTAATACCAACTTCAAAACACAAAATGTGAATTTACTGCAGTTATCTAATTTTAAGTTATGCTGATAACTGACACACATTTAGACCAAACACTCAAAATTAGACTTTCATTTTCAAGGAACCTCAAATCGTGGTATTATACAAAAAAAAAAAAAAAAAGAAAAAAAAAAATGCTGAAATTAGAACTTAATGTGAACTTAAATTTATACTTCTCAACCTAAAAAAAAAAAAAATCCCGTAAGATTATAGGGAAATCCCGGCGGCAGAGATTCCAGACAAAGCCCGTAAAAAGAAATGTTTAGACCGTAAATTAAGTAACATTAAGTATAACAACAATATATAAAAATACTATGGTTAGTCCTGAAAGAGTATGGTGAATGATTTACACACCACAATCAACACAAAAAAATATTTTTATGCAAATAAAAATATGCTCATTCTATTTTGTTTAAGAAAGCCTATAAGTGTTACACTGTACTTAACAGAAATTTTCCCGATAGTCGTAATGTAATTGAATTTTCTTAGATGCCCCTGTACAAGAACCATACCTAGATTGAACTTCCTCCTACTATTTATTCTTGAGATATGACAATCTCACGCAGATAGACAATTAGACACCAACGTAGACCAACCGCTAAAAATTTGAATTTTTTATTCAGGGGAACTCAAAAAGTGTAACGATAATAAAAACTCAAATTGAAAATTTCACTGAAAAACAATACTTTTTCTACCGTTTTTATAGAAAAGTAATATATACACTGTAAAAAGAGAAAAAAAAAATCCCGTAAGATTATAGGGAAATCCCGGCGGCAGAGATTCCAGACAAAGCCCGTAAAAAGAAATGTTTAGACCGTAAATTAAGTATGTAATAATCTTAAATTACTTTACATGCCTGTAAAAAACATTTTGTCCGTAAAACCAATGTTTTTTTACGGGCTTTGTCTGGAATCTCTGCTGCCGGGCTTTCCCCGTAATCTTACGGGATTTTTCTTTTTTTTTTCTACAGTGTACATATATATATATATATATATATTGTACATTTGTATATATTTTGTGAATTATTCAGTAATCAATAAATAAATGCGAGTTGGAAAAATACATATGTATACAAAGATTAAATTAATTATAATATTTGTCAAACATATCTGTGAAACCCGAATTAATATTAATGAACTGTGATATATGTAGTTTAAATTCTTGTCACAAATGTAATTTACGAGTTTAAACATCTCAAAGTGTGATTATCATCACAGATCAATAATTTTACTAGCGTCTTTTGAAACATTGTTTTTGTATTATTTACGTCTTTTAAAAATAAAATGTATGATTCTGAAATGTATTGATTTTGCAATAAATCATTTTCAGAAACATGAGTTATGTGATATGAGTTCGAGAAGCAAATACATCGTGATAAAACAAGATAGAAATTTGTTTCAATCGGAAATTACTTTTGCTTATTTTTTTTTTTTTTTTTTTTTTTTTTTTTATCTACCGTCTTATATATTTTTATTTTATTTTTAAGATAATATTAGGAATATTTCAAGTATGCTTTTAAAGCATCTATCTATTTATGTGTTTATTGAGTGTCATAGTAGAATTTAGAAATTTAGAATTACAGAACATTAAATGCCACCGAAATTTAATAAACTGTGAAGTCTTTAATAAAAATGTGAAATTAATTAACAAGTAATAACTTTAATATAATACGAACACATTATCAACAATACCAAAATAGTAGTCCTTGAAGAATGCCATACATTATTGTAAGAAACAAAGTCAGTTAAATTAGAGCTAACCCACACATAAATGTCAAAAGCATGCATTGTGTGCATTAGTACCAAAAATTTAATAATAATACGTTAATACCAAAATTTAAAAATACGGTCAAAAGGTGAATATTTATCATCAGAGAGAAAGCATTTCCATAGTGAGATCAAGGTAAAGAGCAAGATTTTGAACTCCAGTTCTATTACGCCATATTGAATAGAAGGATCTACTATTTTTCATCTACAACAAATAATTGAGATGAAAAGATCATTATTGAAGCACAAAAATCAGAGCTAACGAACGGTAATGATAAACTTAAAAAAAAAAAAAAAAAAAAAAACTAGCTAAGTGGAGATTAGCAAAACATTGCAAATCTAGAGCTCATATGTTATTGCAGTTAGAAAGATCAATGATTATCACATGCATGCAATGAGTCAGCAAAACTAGTGTAATAAGCTTAAGATGCAGATAAAACTATTTTACAGTTAATCCAGACCTGATATATGTACTCCAGAGGTGAAGGACGCTATGTCAATTTTGTAAAAAGTGTTAGCACTACATATTTGATGAGCATATTTTGTTTTAGATAGAAACGCTGACCATAGTGTGTAGTCATTGTGAAGGAAATAAACGCAACTGTTTTGAAAAAACATATATATATCATATATGTATTATTTTCTTTATATACATAAAAATACGATGGAAATATTCATTTAAACATTAGCTCTAAACATAATTTATATATATATATATATATATATATATTTACAAAAATTCTCTTTAACAAAGTCTCAGGTTCTAGTAAACACCTGAATTTTTGTGTGAGGAGCAAACTTTCAAACTTTCCTCCATCAGGTACTATTTTTCAGTAAACGTCAAAAGACTTATAAATTAAAAAATAACTAAAATTAACTCTAATTATTGTTTGTTTAGATGTATTATTTGTTACGCATAAGATATGCAGACATAGTTTACCTCATGAATTTAAAATTAATTAAAAATTTGCATTTTAAATTTAGGAGAAATCACGTTTTGACAGAAAACTTTATAGGGGAAACATGTTTTGAATGTTTCCAATGTGGACACATCCCTTTTTGAATGAAAAATAATGTAACTCGCATATTGTTGAAAACAAATTTAGTGGAATAAAACTAATTATTAATAAAATAAAAATGGTTATCGAATTTTAAAATAAAGTTAACAGTTTAGACTTTAAAAATCGTCCTGTGAATTGTAGGGAGCCTTCAAATTTTTTAAACAAATATCCTCTCCAAGCAATCGCATACTTTCTTTGTTTCTTTATTACCTGTAGGTAAATTATTAACAATAACACCTTTAAATAAAATTAAGTTGATTTTGCTACTCTTCGCCATACATTTGTTTCAAAAGTTTGTCTACATATTTTATTATTTCAGATGGCATTCCATGACTGAGAGGAAGAGATTGCAAGGCAACACTTTTATAATGTCAAAACTATTCCCTTTCTTAAGAATTTTGCACCAGAATGTTTACTTCAATTTTCAAATTTATACTTTTTCATGTCTTTAATATCTTTATATTTTTCATACTACTCTCAAAATCAATCATGGTAATTTTTTAAAATAAACACTATGAATTTTCGTATTAAAAAGTTTCCAACCAATCGTTAATATATCACCTTTTTCACACATCATTCTATTGTTGATTTTTTGCTTTGATATTATATTTCTTTTGTTCCATTGATATATCTTCTTGGATATTAATTTTTTTGTTACTTTTTTTATGAGAATCTTTTCATCACAACTTCTCTTTTCATCTTTTGTCCTTTTCCCAGCAGTTTTTTTTTTCTTTTGTTTTATTCTTAGTTCCACAATTTACAGTATACACTTATAAACTCTATATTTTTTTTTATCCACATCCCCCCCCCCCCCCGAAAAAAAAATGATTAAAAACACACTGCTCTGAAATCAACGAAACATCTCTCGAATAAAATAAAAAACTATATAGAAACTCGTACGTGTTTGGGTCACGTGACCCAGGCTAGCTGGAGAAATCACAGTTTGATTGAAAAGTGTCTTTGTGGAAAACACTTTTTGATTGAAACCCCAACATTCTAAGTCATTTTATAACAGGATATAATTCATTTTGGTTAAAAACAATAGCATATATGCTATTATTTGGGCCAACATTGGCCCATCATTGGTCAACGACGGTCCAATATTGGCCAATGTTGGCTAATGATGAACCAACATTGGCCAATAGTGTTGTGCTACTGGGGTACTTTTGCACAATTTTATGTTCAGTTATATATATATATATATATATATATATATATATATATATATATATATATATAACTCTTTATTTATTTATTTATTTGAGAAAACATGGTTTGAATGTTTGCTCCTCATATATATTTCTTTTATATATATATCATTTATCGAAATGTATACACTGTTAAAAATGAGTAAGTGTAAATAATCCTTTGGTAATGAGTAATTTTGTTTAAAAATGGAAACAAAATGCCTGTTTCATTTAATGAAGTATTACATGTTTTCAAAATAATATCTGTTCACTTCATTATTTATTATAAATATACTTAACGAAAATTTTTTAATTTAATTTCCACAAATTTAAACAGAAAGAGTTCAAATAGAAAATGTCCCTCAACTTTCTACAACTACATTTCTTTGCGTTTCAATAGTGATTTGTGGTAGAATGAGGATCTATGTTAGGAATATTGGAATTCATGATGGAAAATGTCAATTATTGAGCATGTTAATATACAGAGTAAAAAGTACACAAAGTTTTCAATTTGGAGTATATTCTCTTCGGAGCAATTTTAAGTATGTGACATATTCAAATTTGGCAAATTTAACTCATTTTTGAGTTTTTTTTTTTCTTATTCTTTTCTTAGGGTATTGAAGTTTTTTTTTTTTTTTTTTTTTTTCATATCTACTGTAGAATACTGATTTCAGAAAATGCTGTCTCCTACGAAAATTATTGTAAATAATGTTTTCTTTCACCTCATAAATGTTCCTTTTCTAATAAATAATTTTAAACTGTATTATGTTTACGTAAGTGAACTGAATCGCCATATTTTGCATAATGCTATGGGATGCAGCTTGCTTTTATTTGAAAAACGTTCAAATTTCAAGAATTTAAAAAAAAAAAAAAAAAACTAAATTAATTTTTATTTTTTTTGTTTAACTTTTCCAAATTGGTGCATGAAAACATAAATATAATCTGCATACAAATTAATATATACCAGTTTCGGATACTTAATCAGTTTGTTCGTATCTTATTAAATAAGGAAGAGGAATCCCCTGAAAGAAATGTATCAAACAAATACTTTAATTTTGAAAAATAAAATTTAACAATGAACTGATGAAATCAATCTCCTAGAACAAATCTGTAAACGTTAAAGCTGATCCGCATATTCAGTTGATATTATACTTAATTCGTTCCATGATAGCAGTTACAATTCTGTAATAATTTCTCCTAGAAAAGCTGTATTTTTTTGTTATTCATGCAAGAATTATGGTCATTTACATTTTAAAATTCGGGTGTACTTACGAATACTTGATAACGAGTTCAGATTTTGATTCGCCAAATTTAAAGGCTCATTCCTTCATTTGTAGATTTACATTAGAAAAACGTCGTTTTTCACAAATATAAATAGAGTTTCTTTTTACATGCGATGCAATAAATGATACCAGTGGGCTTAAGAGGTGTAGTAACAGGTATAAACAAATTCTGGTGGAATAACATTATTACTGATGGATTAAACTTGAGTACGATAAATTAAAACATATTACATTATTATATAAAGAAATGATTCGTTAAATAGATATATAAAACTGGTAGAATAACTAGGTTTGATCTTGTAATCTACTAGAAAAAAAATTGAATTTCCATCGTTTAGTTTTTACAATATTTAGATATATTCGTATAAAAAATAATAAAGTGTATAATATGGCGTAAAAAATAATAATAAATAGGGAAATAATAAAGTGTATAATATGATGTAAAAAAATAATTATTCTAACAAATAATAATAAATAGGATTCATTTTATTATAAATCACATTTTAGATTATTTCTTTAGCAATCGAATTTTTTTCTAATAGCTAGTTTACAAATTATATATTTATATATTTCGCATTTGTATGAGAACTAAACGTATTCTATGTTAGAATACATATTTTATTTAAGGAATAAACACAAATATCTAAAAACGAACATTTTATCTTCCACAAGAAAATTGAAATGTAGACTGAGGTATCTTGTCTAAAAATAGCAAATTACCTATGAGCTGTTTATTCACCCAAAGTATGACATTAATGCAACTCTAGCGAAAATGTTATAATTTATAATTATGTTAATCAATTATTTCCTTATTTATGCAATTCCTGAAGTTTCATAGGTATTGTAATAATTATTGAGAATAGACCAGGGTTTAACCTAGCAAAAAAGTTTCTTTAGCATTTTAGCTAAAACATATAAGCAGTATTTTAGCTTTTTTGATAATTAATTCTTTGAATAGTATTGATTTCTTTTTCTTAACTTTGTTATCCTCAATTTTGTTTTCTGTTTGTTTTGTTCACTGACGATTTTAACCAAGCATATATTGCTATTTAAGAAAAATGAATCAGCAAAATTTCGTTTCGATTTCAACAAACGTAATACTAGCACTGAAAATACATCTCTGATGCAAATTCTTAATTATATTTTAAAATATTTTTGCATTTGAATTCAACCATTAAAAGTCGAATTTAAATCTGAATATACTAAATAGA
Source organism: Salticus scenicus (assembly GCA_963930645.1). NCBI lineage: Eukaryota > Metazoa > Arthropoda > Arachnida > Araneae > Salticidae > Salticus > Salticus scenicus. The sequence goes on from OZ005649.1 coordinate 95,075,386, forward strand.
TAATGATTCCCAATATTTTCAATAATTTTGTAATTTCTTTCCACAAATATTTGCATAAAAACTAGAGGTAGTTATATAAAGATATTTTATGAAATAATCTAGTTTTAGCTTTTTAGCGAAATTCTTACTGGCATAGTTTAGCAAAATACAATATCTTTTAGCAAAATGCTAAAAAAACTAATGGCAGTTTAAACCAGTATATGATGCACTATTCATTTTCTTTAATGTAAAAGCTAGGTTTATATATATATATTATTTATTTTTATTAGAAATAATTGATGTAATATAAGATATGTTTTAATATATTTATAGATAATATACAAGTAAATGTAAACATTAAAAAAAATATTTTTTCGCTATTCTTTTAAACAATATTTTATAATTATGTACGGATATTTACGTAGAGACTTATTGATGGTTTAAATGAAACCATAAATTAAAGCAAAGTCCTTTTAACATTTACAAATAACGTTTAATTGATTAAGAAAAGGATAAACATACATATAACCGGCATCTCTCACCGTACGCTTAAAACAGCTTTCTTATAATGATACATCGAGAAGCGATGACGCGCTTTGTTCTGTTGGTTACGTCATAAAGACTACGTCACATCTGACGTCACAATGAACAAATGCGCTTAATTGGCTAAAACATAAGGAAACGTGTTGAAATTCTTACATTTCCCCCATTTTCAACAAATGTTTCGAAAATAAAAATATATTTATACATTATAACAGCATATTAAAAATTACAGAAAATTATTTTTATGTAAAAATCACTTAAAATGAGAGAAGTGTTATTAAAGAAATAAAAGTTTAAACAAATAAGCATGGTTAATAAGATGGTTAAATATTATTATCCACATATTAATAAACAAACAGTTTATGTATTAGATTCAACATTCTTAGGTATTAAGTTCAATCATGTTGCAATATTTTATTCGTTTAAATGAATTTGGAGTTTTAGTTAAAATATCAGCAGCTTCTTCATATGATGTATAATAAATTTAATGTCTACTAATTTATCATTGAACTTCTCGAGCAAAATGATGACAGAAATCTGTACCCTTGGTGCGATTGTGATGAACAGAGATTTTGACTAACGTTTGTGCTGATTGGTTATCACACATGATTTCGGTCGGAATCGACCCTTTTTCAGGATCCATTTCTTTTAGGAAACTTTTGAGAGGAATAGTCTACTTTGTGACCTCGATCAGGCTTATAGATTCAGATTCTGTAGCGGAAAGAGCAACGGTTCGCTGCTGCTTTCTTGACTCCCAAGAAATGGGACCACCGGCATATTTGAAAATGTATCCGATATAAGATTTTCTGTCATTTACATCTGATGCCCAATCGGCATCAACAAATGCTGTTAATAGTTTATTATCTCTGTAATAAACAATTCCTAGATTTCTAGTTCCATTTAGATTCTTTAGTATTCTTTTAGCTGCTAAGAGGAGTTTTCCTGTATTATTAAAATGACTTACAACATGTGTAATATCAGGTCTGGTAGCAACGAACAGATACATGAGGGATCCCTGCCTATATGGGATTTTTAACATATGTGATTTTTCTTCTTCTGTATTGGGACACATTTCTTTCGTTAATTTTACACTATTGTTTAAAGGTGTATTCACTAATCTAGAATTTTGCCTATTAAATTTATTTAATAAATCTTCAGTATAATCTTCAGTATATCTTCTTCTTCTTTTGCGTAATGGTGATGCTATCCCTATCTTCAATGAATTCAAAGCCTGAGCAACAATGTAAAAGGTCCATATCTTTGATTTTGAAAGATTCAACTAATTGATCTCTAATATTATAATAGTGCTTTTCACATTTAGTAAGACAAATTAAATTGTCAACATAGACGATTATGATGGTATCAAAAGGATATTTCGAGTGATAGAATCATTTATCGAAATTCAAAGCTTTAAATTTCATTTGTCTTAATTTTTCATCTAATTTCTTAAACCACTGTCTTCCTGATTGCTTTAATCCGTATAAGGATTTTTTAATAAACAAACTCTGCTTTCATGTATATCAATTTCAAAAAATTCAAGAAACTACAGTCGGTAACAAAAGTATCCTAACACTAGCAAAAATTCCTATATAAAAAAACTGGAGCTAATACTGTTTTCTTAAATAAATACTTGTTGAATCATGTTCTTAGTCAGACTAAGAACATGATTCGACAAGGATTCATTGCATCCTTATTTAGAATTTGGTTTAAATAAGACCACAGAGTAAAGCAGAGTCTTTTTAGCATTTACAAATAACGTTTAAATGATTAAGAAAAGGATGAGCATACATAGTGCTCGAATCTCTCGCCAAACGCTTTCTTATAAGGGTACATCGAGGTACTACTCTCTTCTCTTGGTTACTTCATACAGACTACGTAACATCTGATGTCACAATGAACAGGTGCGCTTAACTGGTTAAGATATAAGAATACATGTGTTAAAATTCCTACTGTAATACTGTGCATGACGTTTTAAATCCATAAGTAACTTTGCTTCTTAATACACAATTACGTAAAATTTTCCGTAAAAAAGAGTTGCGGAAAAAAATTAAAATACAAAATTCTAAAAATAAAAATAAATAAATAATTATATCATTCATAAAATATTTTTGATGACCCAGGTTCATGTCCTTATAACGATATCACAGTAAGTATCTCTAATTCATCAAGAGATGCCAACAGAAAACATGTGCACTTAGACAAGACATCCGGTACCTAAATTATTCTTAAGAATCCATTGTCTCTATTTTTATTAAAAAAAAAAAAAAAAAAAAAAAAAAAAAACTTTCGTATGTTTGCAGAATGTCACTAATCGAGTGAGAAAATAAAATTCATGCATTAAAATGAGAATATAACTTTATTCTTTGTTGTGTGTTGTTTGAAATTTTTAATTTTTCAGCAACTTACTTTAAGTTTCAAATTCAGTTTTCCCTGACTCACTGCTCCGTAATCTATGTACATGTATAAACAGATATCAAAATGAAAATTGTGATTTATACAGTGTTAACATTTATAATAATAATCGTAATAATGAGAATTATTATTATTGTTTTATTTATTTATTGTTTTATTAAATTATCTTCATGCTTTTAGCAAGAAAAAATGTATGAATAAACGAACACACATGTGATTTTTTTTTTTTTTTTTTTTTTTTTTTTAACAGAACATGTGCCATACGTTTCAAAGCACGTAAAAATACAAATATATACATATATATGTGTGTGTGTGTGTGTGTGTTAATTATTTGTAACTTTAGAAAAATACGTTGTATTTATCGAAAAAAAAAATGTTTATGTATCAATTTTTTCAGTTTTTCACTTATATATTTGTAAAAAAAAAAAAAAAAAAAAACCTGTAAAAAAAAGAGTAATTTTAATTTTTCAATTTTGGGAGAAAAATTTCAATACTTCTACCGCTGAGGGAAAAAAAAAATCTCTCTAAAAATAGATTACACTATCATTTAAAAACTACATAATAATAATATATATATATATATATATATATATATATATATATGCAATAGACATTGTTTCTGACAGTTTATTAAATTTCCAAACTTATTTAAAAATTTAATGCTGATAATTATTATATACATAATACCTTTTAGAGTAGTACCTTTTTTTTTTTTTTTTTAACTCCTAGAATCTTATATCCTTATGAATTATTCATAAAGAAACTTAAAAACTTTTATTTGTTAAATATATATATATTATAATGCAAATGGAAATATGAAGATTTTTCTGTTCATACACATGCAAATATCTTTAGGTCTCTGTGAGATTTCAAATTGAATAATACGATGTCGCGTGTTTTTATAATAAAATAAAGTAAAGTATATAACAGGAAAATTTTTACTGTAAAAATAAAGTACTTTTTTTTTTTTCTTTTCTTTTTCTTTTCATTTAATATAATTCCTTTGCTCTAAACAAGGATTATTTAAATAACCAAAAGTTTTCTCCTTTAAGTAATTCAATTTATGGTTAAGAAAATAAATATTTCATAGAGAAAGGGAATTATTTACGCATAAGAAGGTATCTTTGCATTCCTTGTCTAGGCAGACTAAATAATGCACGTTTTGTTATTCAATATATACTGTACAAAGTTTAAAAAATTTTTGTCCCTTATAAATTTAGTTATACTTATTAAATCATAAGTTTTATTCTCAAGGATTTCTAATTTTGTGAATTAGAGAATATATTTTTCTCCCGTAAAAATGAATGAACAAAAATTTTTTCATTTTAAACTTAAATTGAAAGATTCGAAAAATGTTAGTTTTGATCTTTTAGGTAATGTTTCTTAAGCATGATCTTGGAAAAAGCTATTATATTATTAAGAAAAAAAAATTACATTCAGTTTTACCTTTTTTTCCCCTTGTCATTCGCAAATGAAAATATTGCTTTTTCTCATTTTAAATAGGAATGTATAATATTTTTCATCGTTCATAATATATGTATAAATTAATTGCAAGTACTGAAAAATATATATATATAAATATAAAATATAAATACAAATAAATAAATAAGTAAAATAAAATTAAGTGCTTTTTTTTAAATTGAAATTTTGCCATTTACATAAACTTCTCGAAAGATATTTTGCATTAATTTTGTTAAAGTTTTCTTTTATATAGTTATTAAAATTTAAAATTTAAAACAGAACAAGGACTAAAAACCATGCGGAACGCATTGATTATTATCACTTTCCAGTTGTACGTACTTATTGTATCGCATACATTTTAATGCCCTTTGCCTACGTTATCACACAAAGGATAGGCAGAGGGCCTGAAAGACATTCAGATAGACTAATTAAATTCATAATCATTACTAAACATTGTTGGGAAGTGTTAAAAATGCTTAACGTAAAACAAAATACCATCATTAAATTCTAATTGCGGTGTGTAACGTATCTGAATATTTCCTAGAAAACAAATCCAAGAAAAAAAGCTAAAATCCGGTATTCAATTTATTAAAGTGTCAAAACAGCTGGTGATGGACATGACCATTAAAAGGATGAAAGTGATCCTAGAAACAATTGACTCGAATGTGAGGAGAACTACTATTTTACAAAAGAAACAGTAGGTTGGATAAATTGCATAAAGTGCCATAAATGTTTACATGAATCATGCACAACGCACGAGGATCTGTGCAATGTTTGCGTGAAAGTGAAAATTAGAGAAGAGAAAAAGAAAAATATTATCTGAATAAATTCAGCGTATTTCGTAATATTTTTTCATTATACTTCCTAAATTTTCACATTAAAAATATAAAAAAAAGGAAATTAAAGGGGACTAATGTGCATGTTGTACCTGACGGGACTAAAGTGAAAGTTGTACCTCAAGGGACTAATGTGAAAGTTGTACCTCACGGGACTAATGTGCTTGTGCAAGGTGCACCAAACAGACAAACTATTTCTTTCAACGAAAATGCCTACTAACCCTGGAAGATAGGTCTAATATATCGTATCATATTATATATCGTATTTATCGTAATATAACTCAATACTTATTTCGCTTGCTTCTTCGACTCGTTTTAATATGCATTTTTTATATGCATGAGCAGCCCCCGAAAAACAAAAACATTAAATCATTAAATTCATTTTTTTACTTATTTTTATTTCATATTATTTTACGCGCACTTTTTATTTCCTAATTCAAAATTATTAAAAAAAAAAAAAAAAAACTTTTTCGATATCGCTTGTAACGATACTCATTATTATTAATTTTCTTTTCTTTTTCTTTCAATAATAATAATAAAGATTTTGATGAAATGCTGGCAAAAGCAGAATTTAGTTTAGGACGGAGGACGATTAGTTTTTTTTTCTTCCCAATTATAACATCGCTTTCAAATTATTCAATTATATTTTCGATAAATTTTAGATTTCGATAAATGTCCAACTATCGAAAACGACAACGCAAAAATCCCAGATTGAGACTAATAGGCCCTCAGTCCTAAAAAAAAAAGAAGTATTCTTCAATAGTTTATGTGCTTTATTCTAAATTTTACATATCGTCAATGCACTGTTAAAAAAAAAAAAAAAAAAAAAAAAGTAAAATCACGGTATTTGACCGTATAATTTTAGGGGAAATGACCGTTTTGCTAGCTAAAAGGTCGTAGCCCGTAAATTGATGTTTCTAATGTATAATTTTTTGAATGTTTACGAGTGAAAGCCATTAATCTACGCAAATTGCATCTTTCACCAAACTATTTTCTTATGAGAAAATCTCTTCAAATGCTATCATTTCAGTAACATCAAGAGATAACTACATTTTCAAACTGAAACTATTATTTTTATTTATACTAATTGAATGTGATTAATTATGCACGCATGCCGCATAGCAACATCCATTGGTTTTAATAAGCTATTGTTTTCTTAATTTAATTGAAAAATTTTCCGTCTGACTGAAACTGAGTAATTGATATTGATGAAATTAATTTTCTTTGTCTATTAACACGAAAACATTAAAAAAGAAACCTAAAATGGTTTCTTGATTTGAAGCCAGATTTCTAAAGCACAAACTACAACCTAATAATTGTTTTATCCACTAAACGCATTTTTTTAATTTTAGTTTTTTTTAAACATACAGCATTCTAATTGCTCTTAACCCTTTAGTTAAGCCTTAAAAAACGAAAAATTTTAATATTGTTTCCACAATACATTTTTTACAATATGCTAAAATAAAGTTTATTTCAATATGAAATGAATATGTAATTAACCATTTGAAGGTAAGTCTTGTGATTATTATGTATGATCTTCACTGTTAAAAAACAAAGCTGTTTTATCTGAATATGACCATCAGATATGTACATTACATCATATATAGAAGGTTATGCTCTCGAAATACTTCAGTCCTTTCTTCATTTATTGGATTTAGATTTTGGGAATAAAGCCGATTGACTGCTATAGGTCCTAGGCCAGAGGGGGAGTGCCCTCCGAGGGGTCTTTCTAAAGGGTCCTAGCCCGTATTTACTCAAGTTTCGAAGAAAACCACGGAAAACACCGAACGGCTAGGCCGACGAGAGCGACCTGGGATCGAACCCGGCACCTTATGTCTACCAGCTTTGAGTGCAGAACCTGGAATTCAGCTTGGTGCAAGATCAGGAGAACGCGCTGGCCAGAGCAACAGTCGAACACATTCTGTATCAAAGAAGGTCCGGACAATACAAACAACTTGCGGTCGTGCATTATCTTGCTTAAATTTTGCGCTACGGAGGCATCGAAGACAGGGCAGAGGGTTGGGCCTTAACTCATCAGAAATTTAATAGCTGCTGTTCAGAGTGCCAGGAATACGAACATGAAGTAATCGAGACGTGTATCCAATGGGAACTCGTAACATCATTGCAAAAGATGGACAGTATGATTATATCGAATCCCAGCTGGCAATGTGCATTACTCATAATGCCGTTACATTCGGATAAGGCAATCTTGATGCTGTAAACAAGATTGTGATTTGTCTGAAAAGTGACTTCACGCCATTCCTGCGTCCAGGTTCATCGCTGATCACACATTAATGGCGCCCATATCAGTGATGCTGCTTTGAGGGTAATCAGAATTTGGTAGCCCCATACTGAGTCACCACCTGGATTGATGGTATGTTGTACCATTGGATACAAGTCCATGTAACCTCTTATTATCATTCCCGCCACTCTGAATACCAGCCATTACATTTCTGACGAGTTAAGGCCCATAACTCTGCCCTATGTTTAAGGCCTCCGAAGCGGAACATTTAAGCAGGACAATGAACGACCGCAAGTTGCCCATATTTTGTGAACCTTCATTCATGCAAAATGTGTTCGACTGTTGCTCTGGCCAGCGCGTTCTCCTAATCTCGCACAATGAAAATGACTGTTTAATCGTTGAAAAGCGACTGGCCCCCCACAACTCACCAGTAACTTCGATCGATGAATTTTTGCATCGTGTTAAAATTTCATGAAGTGCTCTACCCGTACATATCATCCAATCGCTGTTCGATTCAATGCCTCGGCAGATATGTGCTGTTATTACTCAAAGAGGTCGCTGCTTTATGTACTGTTTTCTCTGTACATATTACTCCAAATTTTCTGATATTTTAATCAATTGTTCTCCCTACTATAATGTATATGTCCAACAAATTTCATTCCGTTATTGTCATTCTTTCTTGGTGTTGCATTTTTAATGTCGAGCAGTGTAATTCCAGGAAATATCCAATAATAACCCTTAGCATAATTGAATATATTTGTGGTTCTGTAAATCGAATGCTAATCATACTATATGCTATAGAAAGCACTCATTTCCTCATAAGAATAATCTATTCCAATTTTTTTAAGATTTGTTGAAAGTAAAGTTATTTAAATTTGTTTTAATGAAATACATTTCATAGAACGCAATGTTTTAGAAAACTTTCGGGTTTTCCCTATACACAAACCAGTAGTGGTATTTAATCCATATTCTACAAAAAACGTCCGTTAGTGAACTTCAATGACATATTTCAATTTCATAAAGATTTGCGTAAAGTTATAAAAATATGGCTTATAAAAAATACCTCTCAATGGCTTGGAATATTTTTGGTGTCCCTGTACACAAACCAATAGAAGTATTCACTCCATTTTCAATAAGAATCATCTGATACTAAACCTGAATAACGTACATCAGTTTCAAGAAATTCCATGAATATTTACTGGACTTAGAGCACGGACAGACAGCATACTGACGTCATTAATTGTTTTCAACCTAGTTGAAAAGTGTACGAACATTTATATTTTGTCAAAGTTGGAAGAAAAAATACAAGCGATTATACTATCACTCAGAAAATAAAACTTTCTCAAGAATAGATAAAAGCTAAATTGGATTGAATAATCATTTATAAACTACATAAAAATTTAAAAATTTAAGATACATGCAATAGATATTTTCTCTTTCTGTTTCTTAAATTTTCAAACTTACTTAAAAGTTCAATACATATAATTATTTTACGTATAATGCCTCTTTAAATACTATTTTTTTTTACTGCTAAAATCTTATATTTTAGTTGCATTATTCATACAGGAACTTAAAAAAAATATATATTTGTTAAGAATACGATGTATTATAATGCAAATAAAATTAAGACGAAGTGCTGTTCGTACACATGCAACTATCTTTAGGTCTCTGTGACATTTCAAATTGAATATTACAATGTCGCTTATTCTTATAATAAAATAAAATACACGACAGGAAAATTTTTGTTGTAAAAAATAAAATAAATTAAGAAATATGCTTTCTTATATTGTCATTTTGCTCTAAACTAGGATCGTATAAATAACCAGAAGATTTCTTTTTTAAGTAATTCAATTTATGGTTAGCAAAATAAATATTTCATAGAAATAGGGAATTTTTTATGCATAGGATGACAAACTTTCATTCTTTGTTTAGGAAGACTGAATATTGTATATAAAGTTATTGATCATATGTTTTGAAAAGTATAAAATTTTGAAAAGTATAAAGGATTTTTTCTATTATAAATTTAGTTATATCTATTATATTATAAGTTTAAATTTTTAGAGTTTTATAAAAACTATAAATTAGGGGTTTTCTTTTCTTCAGTAGAAAAACATTTTCAAAACGTTTTTCATTTACAATCTTTAAATTAAAAAAAAAAAAATGAGGTATATTAGTTTTGATCTTTTAGATAATGCATTATCCAGAAATGAGACAAATATATTATTAAGGAAATTATACATTTAAGAGGGACAATTTTTCCTTGATTCTTTCACCAATATTTTTCTTTCGGAAATTTTATTAATAAGTTTCTACGATAAATTAAGTTAAAAAAAATTAATAATAATAAAATTAGACTTTTGTCTAATCAGAATAAAAAAAATTGTGATATCCTCTCGTTTCACGCACCATGAAAACCAAAAATGACTTCAGAAAATCTTCAGTGTGTGTGTGTGTCGTTGGGTCTGTATGTCTATAACGCTACTTTTGTTCTAGTGCCACGCAAGAACGGATGGACGAAATTTAACGACACATGGCAAGAATCTACCCAACTTAAAATTATACACTCATTCCCATAAAAATTTTCGTAAAAAGAAGTAGTTGTTGGTCCGTAACGAAACTTGACGTGCTGGTACGTGCCAGGCATATGTGCAAATGATTAGAAATACAGCGTGATTACGCATTGCGTAATGCTACGTTGAACTTCGTTTTTTGGGGGGTATAAAACAGGTAAGCATAGTTTGTTTGGTGTACATAATCTGCTGAAGAGGATGTTACGTCGCCATCGAAGGCAATAGAAGCTGCTGTCAGAGTCCGAGAGGGAAAGAATCATCGGTATGATTTAATCCGGTGATCTGCTTAGAGAGTAGTCAGCCACATAGTTCGTTCTGATTGAGTCTCCTCCGTTAGAAGTTGATACTAGTTGACAAGAGATATTTCACTTACACGGTGACCAAGCTCAAAACGCGCTCGACAGACCAATAATCGAGAAAACCGTCACATCGACATCGAGAAAACCGAGAAACATACGCATTGCGCCAACTGTCTCGTTCTCCGCCATCCGAAAATATGCAGCACCCACACCAGCAGTCCCTGTGTCTGTACGTACCATCGCAAGGCGCCTCGCTGAAGCAAATTTGCTATAGCGGCGTCCATTATGCTTGCTGCCAATAATACCCACCCCCTCACCTCCATTTGAAGTGGTGTGCGCTCGACGGGGTTGGATTGCCACCGAATGGAACTTCGTCTTTAGCGACGAATCCAGATTCAATTTGGGCAATTATGAAAAGGATGTAAGTGTGCAGAGGCACCAGGGTGAACGCCTGAATCCTGCATTTTTTATTCAGCTGCACAGCTGGTGTGATGGTATGGAATGAAATTTCATACGACACTCGGTAATCCCTAATGTTGATCCACAGCACCATGACAACACATCGGAACGTTCGAGACATCCTTCAGCTATAGGTGTCGTCGCTCATGGCACATCTCCCAGGAGAAGGACAGTGCTCAGCCACTCAACACCCTTCTTTGGCCTGCTCGATACCCAGATTTGTCACAAAACGAGCATTTCTGGGATCCTTTTAGGCGGCAAAGTGGCAGCCTACGTGTTTAGGAGAAATAGAGGCACGATTATAGCAAATAGTGAACGAGATGCCGCAGGACATCGTACGGCATTTGCATGCCTCAATGCTCGACCTGCAGTGACTCAATGCATAGTGAATTCACGCTAGAGATGGCCTAACAGGGTACTGAAACTTCCATTCTTTCGTAAGTTTTCCTGTAAAAAGTGATCATTTCGCTTCGATCTTGTAACCATTTATTTATATCAACGTTGCACTTACGTCTGTATTTTTTTTTTTTTTTTTTTTTTTTTAATTCTGGCAAATTTTTATGGCAATGAGTATGTATATTTACAACTTAAAAGTTTGATAGTTTGATTAGATTTAGAGATATGGGTAAAAAACCCCTGCGCATTCGCCATGTAACATTTATCAATAGAACGCATTGAATGGGAAACTAATTGCCTTATCTTTACGTTTTATACATTAGGGAACCCCAAAATGATTTCAGAATATTTTCTGTGTGTTCATGGGAGGAGTGGAGGTACATAGAATATTTTTTTTTCTTCTTTTTCAATCGGTTATCACCAGAAAACGGCTTTCCAGAATGAAATGGCACATAACTCGGGTTTAGATCTGTACCAAACTTAAAATTATATCCATCGAGATTTTCAAAATTTTAATTAGATTTACAGATATATAAGCGAAAATTCCTTCTATAAACAATTAAAAACTTAGATGCTTTAAAAGTTATATAATAATAATAATAATAACTCGATTTTTATTTGTTGTTATAATTATTATTATTTTGATGTAAACCCGGCGTTCTCTTATGCAGACAATATCTTTCCTCATTTCTGAAAGTTCTTTTTAAAATTTATATTTCATCTTAAAATTTAGATTGATTTATATAAAAAATATATTTTATCGCAAGCAATGACGATTCACAGGTTAGTTATGTATATACAAGGTGTAAAAGTATTATCTTTACAAATTTAAACTGTAATAACTTCTAAAATACAAAATATATTTGCATTCTGTTTGCTACAGTTATTAGTGCAACCAGTAAAGTTTTTGTTCTGTTTTGGTTAAACAGTTGTAAGAGAGCTTGTGGACCCCACAGGGTAAAGCAGAATGTGTGGCATGGTTCATAGAGAGCAAATCGGACGGTTTCACGAAACTTCTGAAACAAAGGATCAACCATCCATGTACGGCACACGGACCTTATGACCATAGGCTCTGCGTTGCATAGGTATGTAGCAGGACGATCCAGAACAAGTGGTAAACATGTTGAGCGGGTACGGGAAGCATTCCTTCACAATCCGAAAAATTCAGTTCATTCGGCGGCAACTGCAAATACTCAAGTCCACAGGCTACATGGTGTTTCACAAACGGTTGCGTCTCTATGCCTATAAGGTGTAATTGGGATAGACATTGTTACTAACAGACAAACTAAAACATGCGAAGTTTGTCATAGACATGTAAGGGTTCTTGAAACATATGTTCTTTAGCGATGAGGCAACATTTCATGTGTCTGGCCTGTTAAACCGTCATAACGTATGAATTTTGGGTTCAGAAACCCACATTAAATTGCAGAGATTGAAAGATACAGTCCAAAGGGTAGTGTCTGGAATGGTCTGATCCACAACCGAATAATTGCGCCTTATTTTCTCTGAAAAAAACAGTTAATGGTGATGAAGGGAATATGCGTGTTGCGGTAGGTTGTATTCGAACAGAGGTCATTTTGGTAGTAATCCAGCGCCGTACTTCTGGACAAAAGGTTAACCCATTGTCCATCGGTAAGTGAGGATAATCTACACTTGAATAACGTTGATGGCGTCGTTACAGTACTCCCCTTCCTAGAGAGTATACCGTCGTACGAGCGATATTACTGCTGCAGACGGTAGCGATGCCTAGATTGTGTTGTCAGTTGCCCCGTTTTTGCCAAGTTGAAGGAGAAGTATTTGTTGATGTGGCGAGTTGAAGGTGTGGGGCGTGACAGGTTTTTGTGGTGCGAGAACAGCGATTCACAGGCTTTGTTGCTCGGAGGGTTTTTGTGGTGCTGCCATCTATGGCCATAGAGCGAAGTTAATAACTCGAAGCGTCCGTAGTCACCAATGAATGAAATGACGTGCTGGCTATAGGTTGTATTTGAACCAGGAACGTTTGGGTAGTAATCCAGCGCCGTACCTCTGGACAAAAGGTTAACCCATTGTTCATCGGTAAGTTAGGATTATCTACATTTTAATGCGTTGATGGCGTTGCTACAATGATATCTACCTGGACATGCTTTGACTATTTGCTCTTCCTGAGTTGGAGGATTTGCAGCCCGATGTATGGTTTCAGCAAGATGGTGTCCCACCGCACTGTTTAAAAGCAGTTCCAGATCACCTAGGTGTTACCTTTCTCTACCGATGGTTTGAACGAGGTGGCACAATTTCGTGGCCACCAAAATCTTTGGACATGTCACCGCTCGACTTCTTTCTATGGGGCTAATTGAAGAATGTAGTTTACCAGACACAGGTTACTGACATTGCTGACTTAAACTGAAGCATTACAGATGCTTTTACCACAGTTAAAGACAAAATGTTACAGCGCACCTGGTTTGGATGTGTTTCACAAATTGTGCACACTTTATGTTGTACCCATGAGCGGAAAAACAAAGAAAACAGAATGTAAATATATTTTTTTTTTCTTAAGAAGTTATTAAATAGTTTAAATTTGTAAAGATAATTCTTGCACACTCTGTATATGTAC